>CM052245.1:2474320-2493519 GCA_028455795.1 Lasioglossum marginatum
GGTTATGATCTTTAAAACAGGGATAGTAACCGTAACCCGAATCGGTTTCGGTTCATTGTAACCGTTTATAACCCATAAAACTGTATAACCCACACTAAGAGCGGGTTTTGAGTACGAGGAGCTTGAACTTCAAACATCGTCATTTACTACAATTGTACTGGAGCTGTTGTGCGAGTTATAGAATACCTATCTATATAAATAAAAATTAAATACTGTTCGTTGGTAAGCGCATCACTTGAGAACGGCTGGACCGATTTGGCTAATTTCTTTTACAAAATGTTCGTAATAGTCCGAATAAGATTTTTAGGGAAAGAAAAATTGGAAAAGTTGCCCAGAGAAATGGAAAATTCGGGAAGAAATTAAAGCGCTTTTTTCACCCGCCCGGAGGGCCTGGCTGCGAGGTCGTGCCGTAGGCACCCCACGAGCAGCTAGTTGTTAATAAACGCGCTTTAGCATTTATGCTCACAAAATTCTAATAATTTTTCATTTCATCTTCCATTTGATCAAATAATTCGTTCTCTCCAAAATTCTATTTACTTCGTGTACTAAAGAACAATCTTTTCTTCTTCGGATTCTTTCCGGAGAATTGAATGTCACTCGTTTAAACCACTGATGAGATATTGGACGGTGTTTTCGCGTATGCTCGATGATTTTAGCGTCAGTAAAGTAAAAAATTCGGCTAAAATAAGGTTAGCTTTGGACCTTTGATCATCCCGCACAATTTCAAAAAATTTGTTATGATTTGATTTTGAAAAATGAATGTATGAATGTATGCCAATCAAATATTGGGTTGGAACGAAAGTTCGCAGCGTTTGTAAATTAAAATTAAAAGCTAAACTTCAGATATTTATTCATACATTTATTCAATAACATATTTTCCATTCTGTTCTATTACGCGTTTTATCATTTTCGAGATAACTTCTCGTGTTATTGAATAAACATATGAATAAATATCTTAATTTCATCTTCGAAACTTAATTGGAAAACGCTACGAATTGTCTTTCCAATACTGATAATAATAATTTACCAAAAATTCCCATATACATATACACAGATACGTGCTGCTGTGAGACGCGCATGCGCCGAAAAACCGCCCCTCATCTCGTCACTGGTTTGAACTTCAAATACTTTTCGGATCCACTGTATACATATCTAAATGAAGTAAATCAAATTATATTTTGAAGAGGAGCAGGGATTCTGCCTGATCACCAGTTCCAGCGAGATTCAAGAAAATCCAGGGATCAAAGAAGCTAGAGGTGCGAAGGAAAATGGATTGAAGACGATCGATGAACTGGTGAAAGAGAAAGAGAACGATCGATCGGTGGCAGAAACTGTGATCACGAAATTGACCAATGAAGAAAAGTCAATTGTCGTCGATTTAACGATCGACGAGAAAAATGTATGGAAGCAGACAATTGTGAAGCGTTTCAACGACATGAAGTCGCTGGTCATGATTGATGAAGAGGAAGGAGGAACCAAAAATGGCACCACGAGCATTGCGATAAGTAACTAATTGATTTTACAACTGATCAGTCGACGTATCCCGTATTTACAGTAGAGCAAGAAACTACTGGCGTACAGTAATGTCTACATAAACGCGACAGCCTCGGGGGGATTCGGTCGCATTTATCTCTGACGGGTAGCTATTTTTACCACGCTTGTATTAGCTTGCTGAGTTGTTATTGTTGTATGCGTCAAATCTTGTAATCGATTTTTAAACCACTTCCCGATGAACTAGGGACTTGAAACTTTAAACATAGCTCAGAACTGGATTTGAATACCCTGTATAAAATAAAGTGCTTGAAAATCTGTATCGTACCAGTCCGCTAATTGTCTAACTTAAATTAACACGAAGAACAATGTGCCAACATTTTCTTAATCTACTGTACGTTTTCTCAGAAAATTGCTTTATGTGCCGAGCACGTTCGTAGTGGCGATATCGATACAAATAATAAATGGTCGTATGTAAGAAAATTAAGCTAGTGGAGACTGAATTATTCACACAACGTAACACAGAGTAACATATAATGTATGGATCAATCGTAAGTGCCTTAGCTATTTTCTTATTCTTATTTCAAAGATAGCTTTCGAGAAGTCCCCCAACGTAAAAGTGCTCTAACGCGTTAAAATAAATTAAACAAATTTGAGACTATTTTGCATTTTAACTAACAATTACTTTTAGATTTTAGACATCGAAATATAATATATTTCGTAAAAAAATTCAAATGTCAAATTCAGTAAGGTTTCTATGTAACAATTTTTTAAAATTCGTGGTAAACTGAAAGTTGCATGGAAATCGATTAGAATATTAATTTACTTATGAATGTTTTTCATACATTACTGATACACGTTCATAGTCGATTTATTAACACTAGGCTTACGGGACTCGTCGGAATGACGGGTTCTAATATTTTTAATTTGCGATTATTGAAATTGTAAAGATGCATCTATAAGAAATTATTCAACCAATTTATTTCTTTGGGCATAGATTATTAAAAAATGGCTAAAAATTCGAATACAGATATTCTTGCTATTTTTATAAAGCAATGTAAATTAGTCACTTTTGATGCTCTATAAAATTTATTATCAAGCATTGTTATTGCTAATCTGTACTAGGGACAATCCATTTAAAAGGGAGCGTTTTTATGAGTCACTGTATGTTAGTCTGCGAAGTTTCGCAAGAAGTGCAGTCATACTTCGCACGAATAACAGTATGCCACATTTTCCCCACAAAAATCGATATGGGGCTGCCTACCCTTAACATTACATAGTCGACACTATCAATATCGTCCACTGAATTTTGTATCTTTTACCACTGTATGTACCAATCAATAATTGAAGCACGAGTTACATTATTTAAATTGTTAGAAATAATTAAACGAGACTACACTGTTCTCGATAAAATATTTATTGACGTTTAATTCTTGCTTATCTGACCGTTGTTAGCCACATTGGAGACTTCGCGGCATGTATTGCTATTGCTATCATAATTATTTCACTGTCATCGAAGTTTTTTTAAATGGGACAACAATCTTTCATTACAACAGTCTTATAAATCATAAAAAAAAACAAATTCAACGATGTGCGAGATGTTGACCTTCGCGTGACTTTCAAGGTCTTGGCACTATAAACAAATTCAATTGTTGTAAATAAGAGCCACCCTAGTTTACAGGGTTTCCTAGCATTAGATACAACCCGTGGAGAAGGTGATTCTACATGAGAAAATAAGTCGAAAATGCAGAATACATTTGTTCATTTGAGGCTCGTTTCCGAGAGAAAAATTCTCTTTAGTTTTCCAGCCTTTACATGATGCGAAACTGACTTAGGTATACCGAATGGTATTGAAAGCAGAACTCTCGAGCTTTAAAATGAAACCAAGTTCATAGTTCTGTTTTTTTAAACGAAATTATCACAGTTGAAATATCGACGATTTCCCACGAAACGGAAATTTAGTGTTCAAATGGGTCCACTGCCTATTTTCTCGGAAAAATTTTCGGAAACCGGTCGATTTCGATTGGTCTGAAATTTTACAAATAGCTTCATTTTATATTCGAAAAATGTTTATCAAATTTTTTTACCGTTTTCATATCAATTCTTACCTCACCTTCGTAACGTAGCGTAATCACAAATGAGGTAAAGGAGTAGAGCAATCACCAAATGTGTAGTTTTCTGTCATACACGCTTGTCGGGCTCTCCAGCCCCATTTTCGTGTTGCGCTCGATGTTGAATGAATTTAGGATTGTTATTCAGAATCGAGTATTCTGTATACTCCATTCCATACTACACGGTAATTACACAGTCGAACAGAATTAAACTTTTCTTCTGTGTTCAGCGATTACTGATTATTGTAGAGTCTTGGTGATTATTATAGAGTTTGTCATTCTAAAACCAAATGCGAAAGTAAAATTGCTCTATCACGCAACGTTTTCGAAAAACATTTGTTTTTGTAAAAATGCATGATTTTGATAAAAAGAACGAAGTGTTACGCGAAAACTGAACATGCGAGACTGTTCAGGTGTGTGTCAAAAGATAGAGGGGACTCTCCTCTATATATCCATATAGTCAATTATATTTTTTTTGTACTTTCTAACAGTAAGTAAATGCTTGTTAAAGTTTGAAAAGGAGCTGATGCGGGTACTTCATACGCTCTATTTTCGTGTTTATGTGAAAAAATCTTTGTCTAGCAGGAATTTACTATACACAAAAAGTATTTGGTTCGGTTAGTATATGCGCAGATCAAGAAAATATTTACATATTGACAGCTTGTGTGCGAGACGTTCGCGCCACGCGGCCATTTTGTAGTCTTTACTCAACTCGCCAGAGCCGTAGTTGCAAAATATTCATACTGCCGAAAATATTTGTCTTGCCACCCTACGAACTGTCCATTTCCTGTACAAAATAAAAAAAATAAATTTAAAAAAAAAATACCACGTTTTCAAGATGGATTAAAAACTATAAAATAATGTTTCCTGGCCCCGTACAGATAGTCCTGAAAATTTGTGATTGTGAATTTTGAATAGCTATGAAAATACTTGTAAGATTTAAAACGAAAAACGTGGGACGCAAGACTTCGGTGAACTATTCATGCATCAATTATTATCGATTGCATGCGCCCCACGTTTTTCGTTTTAAATCTTACAAGTATTTCCATAGCTATTAAAAATTTACAATCACAAATTTTCAGGACTATCTGTATGGGGCTAGGAAAAATTATTTTATACTTTCTAGTCCGTCTTAAAAACGTGGTACGTTTTAAAGAAAATTTATTTTTTTTATTTTACAACTTAATACCATGGATATTACAAGGGACATTGGTCTATCCAGGCCTGCGGTGAATAGCGGTCAATCGGTCGGTGCAATTACCTGTGTTAAAATCGCCCGGCCACTATTCTATTCCGGATAATAAACCCATATTTATATTTCTCGTACGGGTTATAGTTAGAGTTATATTTCTTGTTAGTCAAAAGATTATTACAAAAAATATATATTTACTATGATAATTATCAGTAGATAGGAATAATTTTTGAATGAATTTTAGTGCAAGTTTCATCCCGATATTCACTCTTATGGTTGAAAAGTTCTAGTAAAATGTCAACTTTCTCGATCCAGCCCACGCGCGCCGCATGGACGCGCCATATTTATAAGGACAAAGCGTCTTGAATTTCCGTAGGACCGTATAAATGCTAAAAACAAGAACGTGACTTAGACAGAAAACAGGCCTGAGAAAACAGCCGATCTCAACTAAATGGGGGAAAGGACTTAATAGACACCATAAATCGAACGGAAAGCACGAATAGGAGTACCCTCTACAACGGTCCCGGCATGAACACCATGTGCGGAACAAGCCGTCCAGAGAAGGGCGGAAGTACACCCATAAAATTAAGAGGCGACGAGAAAGTGCGACACGCTAAAAAATGCATAGAATCGACAACTCCGACTAGGCTAAAAAGTCAAGAGCAATAAACCGCCGAACAGATGCAACGAACCCCAGGAAAAATTGCAAATTAGGCACGTTTCAAAATCGCTGGCCACTCGGTAAATCTATTTACCCCACACTAAACCCTATATTTGCACCAAACGTAAAAAGCGAAAACTATTAGGCTATAGAACAACCAGTGATATAACGGCAAGCGGACTAAGCGGCCGTGTGGGGCCCCGGGATACCGAATTTGAAATAAATTTATAAATTTTTAGATAAATTTATTTAATGTATAACGGTATGAAATTTTTCATTACTTTTCTGTTAATAAGTTTATGAGAGTTTTCTTGCAACCTCTATTTCTAATTTGAGTTTGAGGGCCCCATAATCTTTACCGCTTGGGGCCTCCACTTGAGTTGAGCCGCCACTGAGAACAACGTGATAGAAACCGAGAAGCAACGAAGCAGGGTATATATTTCCATCAATGGGTCGTTAAACAATCAAACGGGCATACAAATAAAAATCCACGTCGGCTCTTAACAGACTTTTGTTGTTACATGTACAGCGACTCCCACTAATATTCGGGCACTTTTAAAAAGACGACAACATTTTTAATATTGGACCATACGATATGAAATTTTTTGGGAAGTTAGAACAATTGGTTTGCTGCACAACGTGACTAAAATTTTTGAGAAAAATTGCAAGTTGTCGGAATTGCAGAGAAAATACTAAAAGTTGCATTTCACAACTTTTTTATGTGGGCCTATATTGAAAATTCAAAAATTATGTTTTGTAGATCTGTGTCAATCATATGCACTGTGAAAATATCATCGAAATCGGTTGATGGGAAAAAAAAACGACAGGCATTGAAAGATGTAAGAATCCTTAGATTTATTGCAGTTGGAGACCGAAAATCGTGAAAATCTGCAATTTTTACCATCTTTAAACATTTGTAGCTCATTGCAACGTCGACCGATTTCGACGAAATTTTCAGGATATGTTTAATTGACACAGATCTGCAAAACGTATTTTTTAAATTTTCAATATATGCCCACGTAAAAAAGTTGTGAAATGCAACTTTTAGTATTTTTTCTACAATTCCGATCAATTGCAATTTTTGAAAAAATTATTTTTCACATCCCGTTGCGAACTAATTGCTCTAGCTTCCCAAAAAAGTTCAAATAGTATAGTACAATTGGAATAATATTCTCGGCGCTACGGTTCGATCAAATTCTACACTAAATATAGCAATTTTGCAGTAAACTCAAACGTTTCGATTCGGATTTGAATCTGGTGCGTCATAAGACCACGAGACCAAGAGAATATTATCCCAATTTTATTCATGTACGATCGAGAACAATTTATCATTTAGTATAGTACAATATTAAAAAAGTTATCGTCTTCTTAAGAGTGTCCGAATATTAGTGGAAGTCACTGTATATGTATGTAAAGAATGCGAATTTAGGACATTTGTATGTGTCCCGCATCCAGTGTCGAACCTCTGCTATGGACTTGGCGTCTCTCGAAAGAATTGTTTACATTATACATTGTACATACATGAAATGTTTATGCTATGGTGACGATAAGCTTTCGTCTGGGGCCTGGATTCATTGCCTACAGCCAACAGAACGGTTCGAACTGCATCATCGAAATATTCAGAGAAGTTTTAGACTTCTACTTATTAAAAGTGACTGGTTTTATTTTGTTTAGTATTTTATATCTTATTTTGTTATATGGGTATATTTATACATACATACATACAGTGGAGGACCAACGTATTCGTACGTCCTTTAAAACGGAATAACCTTTTTATAATTGTACCAAACGACCTGATGTTTTGTAAGCAATTAGAAGCATTGGTTTACGAAATGATCTGCAAAAAAGATTTTCCAAAAATTATAATCTACAAGATTGCATGCAAAAATAAAAACAGCATTTTTAAAAACTTTTTTATTTGGTCCCTTAATGAAAATTTAAAACATACGTTTTGTAGATCTATGTTAGTTATATACATACTGGAAATTTCATCGAAATCGGTTGACGCAGAAAAAAACGACACGCATCCTAAGATGTAAGAATCTGTGGATTTTAAGCCGAAACTGATTTGTGATTTTCACCACATTTAACCACTTGCAGCTCTTCGGTATGTTAATCGATTTTGTCGTTTGGTACAATTATAAAAGAGTTATTCTCTTTTAAAGGACGTACGAATACTTTGGTCCTCCACTATATATAGAAGTGTGTGGCTGTGTTTCAAGTTACAAGTTTCATTGTTCTTTTTTACACAATTTCTTTGTATTATATACGTATACAATTTATTCTTGTTATACAGGGTGAATCTGGTAGCATAAGACGATGACCAAAAGAATGTCGAAAAAAATGTTGCATGGTTTCTAGAGGAACATACAGTGCTGTAATCTCTTTTTGTTACTTTGATTTTGATCGAGGTATGAAGGCCACCTTCAATTTCTTTTAAATAGAATGTCCAATATTTTTTCTCGAACTCGGATAAAGCACAAAATTCTGAGTAAAAAAACCTTCATATATCCTTTTGTCTTAACAGTAAAGTCTGAACATTTCTTTCGAGAGATCAGTGTCTTGACCAATATCAACAACTCGAGCCTACCTTATTGTTAAAGTCGTGTCAAAGTCATAGTATACTAGGCCGTTGAACTCGTCTTGACATAAGCAATAATATTATGTACATGTGTACTAAACCATATGTAGTGCCATTTAAAAAAGATGAAGGTGACCTTCATTTCCATAAAAAATTTCTTCTTCGAATTTTTTCTGTTGCATTTTGTAGCCGACCAAAAACTAATTAATTCTGTTCGAAACATTTTTTTATCTGGCCATCGGAAGTACTAAAAAGATCGTCGCGACAGTTACGTGGGCCCACCCTGTAGACATCGATATAAAATCGCTCCACCGAATAAAAATACGCAAAAAATTATAAAAACGCGCGCGCACAGGAATCGCAAACAGCTAGGGAAATAAAACGTGCAGATTAGGGTAGAAACCGTTTTAAACAGGATTACGACCCCCCATAAAACCAGCGCACCCCGAATAAAACGGGCTCTAAAGGAGGAGAGGAGAGGAGCGGGCGTGAAAGACGAAGGAAGTGACCCTGACCATGTTTTTATCTCCCTTTCGAGAGAGGGGGAGTATACGAGCCTAAGCAAATCTGTGTAGGACCACCAGTTGCTCAGAGCCCGCCAGGTCTACAACACCGCTCGTTCTCG
Organism: Lasioglossum marginatum; assembly: GCA_028455795.1. Lineage (NCBI taxonomy): Eukaryota > Metazoa > Arthropoda > Insecta > Hymenoptera > Halictidae > Lasioglossum > Lasioglossum marginatum. The sequence continues at coordinate 2,482,982 of CM052245.1, forward strand.
CCTTAGTACCGCGTCGAACCAACACAGTCCGCGCTTCTCGATCAGAGTTCTGTCGCGCCGCAAGTGCTTACGAAACTATAGATTTATCTATAGCTTATTAGTTAGTGTTAGTTTTACATTTCCACATAGCAAATACGGTAAAGTTTTGTCGGCTATTACCCCTTAATGTTTAACATACATTACAGTATACATTATTTTACAGACGCAAAGGCTATAGCCGGGTTTGGTAGTGAAATTCGCCCCCGGCGGGATTTTAATCGAGCTTGGACCATTCGATAGCCTATCCAAAAAGACCCCTCTCTGCCAAGTTTCAGCTCCATATCTCATCTGTAAGAGTAGTTATTGAGAAAAATCGAAAATCCAGTTTTTGGCCCATTTTCCCTATTTATTGACAATTAAAAATTCTGAAAAAAATCTGACACATTTTGGATATTAAGCCACGTATTAGGTATCATTTTCAGATTTTTGAAAGTGGATTTCAGTGGCCGAAAGAACTCCAAAAATATTTTTCCGGAAAGTTATTTTAAAATAGTCTAAACATAATTAAAAAATCTTTTTACAATGGTTTAACAACAATCATATGGATAGGAAGCGAAAAAACATCTGATTAACTTAGAAAAAAAAATTGACCTGACCGGGGTGCGTACCTGGTCCAAAAAGCTTTCAGCGGTTCCGCGGTCGGAGACCATAGCTGTTGCACCAACCGACGCCGTTGAAATTACCTTCGAAATATTCGAATATATGCACATAGTATTATTTTCGTTTCTTGTACTACGGAAGTTTTAAAGTCTGGAAGATGTTTCTCTGAACGTAGGAATGTTTGATATTACATAATATATTTTTAAGATTCAGAAAAAATAAGTGTAACTTAGGAAAAATACCGAAAAAAGTGGTTTTTATTTTTTTCAACATTGTTGCACCACTCACAAAAATCTGAAAAAAATTGAGCATAATACTTTTGATAATATCTCATTGCTAAATTAAAACTAAAATAGCACCTTTTAGATTTCTATATGAAATCTGCATTTTTTCGCTTTTTTTCGTGTTTTTCATTTTTTACAGCCAGAGTTTGCAACGGAAAAATCTGAAAATGATACCTATGTGGCTTAGTATCCGAAATGTGTCAGATTTTTTTCAGAATTTTTAATTGTCAATAAATAGGGAAAATGGGCCAAAAACTGGTTTTTCGATTTTTCTCGATAACTACCCTTACAGATGAAATATGGGGCTGAAACTTGGCAGAGAGGGGTCTTTTTGGATAGGCTATCGAATGGTCCAAGCTCGATTAAAATCCCGCCGGGGCGAATTTCACTACCAAACCCGGCTATAGCCTTTCTCTTGAAAATGGTCCATACCTGGATTGAAATTGGAATTATTTAAGTTGCAAAATTGCTTTGTTTTAACATTTAATCGAATCTGTGCGCCGAAAACATTACATAAATTCTATTCCAAGGAATTTTGCATTTCTATCATCAATTGGATACACTGTCCCTTGCGAAAATCTAATGACAGCACGCGTGCGCGCGCCATCTTTCTGTCCGGGATTTAGTTCTTACATGTTGCCGTTCAATGATTCATTTTAGAGCCTCAAATTATGATAGCAGACAGCTCGAGCAAAGCACACAGCGCCGGAAGCTTGGCGACCGCTCTGCGGGACCGTGGACCATACCTGATCCCGGTGCAGCCGAATCGTTCTTTGCCGATTCTTCCTGCTCCGTTGCCAACGCGAACGTTTCGCAAAAAAGGCCCGGCCCTGTTGGTTCTGTCGAAGTCTGCCACCCTGGATGTTATCGAAGTGGATTCGGCAAAATCGATCAGCGGAACATCCGAGGGGTCGATTCGCAAACAGAACGATGCGAGCGTCGAGACACCGTTGAGAGGCGCCTCGGCTACCACGGTCGTCTCACGGATTTCGAATGCGTCAAATTTCCGCCGGACGAAGAAGGAAAGTAACGACGACTGCAAGCAGGAGAAAGACTGCGCCAAGGAAAACAAGAGAAGAAAAAAATCGCACGAGGCGGACTCGAGCCAGGGCAGGGAGAATGGCTTGAAGAGCTCCCTCAAAGATTTTCTGAGTAAGTTTTGCGGCTCGACCGATAACAACGGCCCGCGAGATCAGTGCACCGACAAGTGCACCGGCGTAGTTTCAACTACCGATAGCAAGAACAAATGCTGTGAAAAGCTGGTAGTTCCTCCGTTGAGATTGAAGAAAGTTGCACGTACGGGTAAGCGTTATGGTTTGGCAGTAGTGGGTATATCAACCGATTAAAATTTTTAACTTGATCGATTGATCAATGCTTGATCAATTAATCGTCAAGCTTCGTCATTGATTTTATCGATCGATGGGTTCGTTAAAAGTTTTAATCGTTGATAAATGGTCGTTGGTTATAATGTTAAACCTTTGCACTCCTTTGTCGAGTGTGACTCGACATCGGAGAAAGAGAAATGTAGATAAAACGGGTTTTTGTATGTATTTGGGGTTCTTCCTTTATTTATTTAATTGTCTTGGCTATTAGTTGAGAACAAATACAAGTTCCACAAATATAAATTACCAACGAAGTTTGAGTAATATTTGATATAACCAGTTTAAACAGAATTGTTTAAAACAAGTAGCAGTTAAGGAAGTGTCCTTTGAAGTAAATTTCAAATGAAACACATAAAATAGCAGGGAGACGTTGGCAAGAAAATTGAAAAATAATTCGGAGTGCAAAGGGTTAATCGTTGATAAATGGTCGTTGGTTTAAAATGTTAATCGTTGATGAATGGTCGTTGGTTTAAAATGTTAATTTAAAATTCCATTTCGATCTATGCTTCAAGTTATTTGCGAGCACTTCAGAATCATTTTTATCACACTTGTAATTTTATGTTCAAATTTAAATATAAAAAATATTGTTCTTTTTGGTTGTAATATTAATATTCATATATATGTTAATTTTAACCCGAGCGCCTAAATTATTCCCGCTACTGTTGAAAGCAAGAAAAAAAATGACTAAATAGGATGTGATAAAAAATCCTGTGAATGTCATTTTGACGATTTTTTCAAGATCATTGCATTATTTTCTTGCACGTTAACACGTATTTTTTGGCGTCGAGATGAGTTCAATGACCTACGCACCATGACCTTGAAGTGACCTTGAACGCAATAATCCAGACCTGGACAAACTTTATTTGAAATGAAAATAAGAAAAATAACTATTTCAAATGATTTAATTCATACTTAATAAATATTTATATTTACAATATATTACATACATATTTAATTGGGAACAATTTTTCCCTATACACCCAGTAAGCAAAATTCCGCCATATTGGCTTTTTGGAACCGTTTTTGAACGGAGTTGATCGTAAAAAGTTTAGCAGTCGCAGATTATAACACAGACAATATGGTCTGTGATTTTGGTCAACGTCTTCTCCAAATCTGGGAATGCAAGTTTTATTTGACCCGGTTATAGTTTTATGGTGTAATCACATTATTTATATGTATTAATAAAATGTTTACTGCTAAACACACAGTTTTATAAATTAAAAGGTATCACTTAGCAAACCTGGTGGTAACATGGTTAAACTCGTACTTGGATTTGTAAACTTAAGTAATTTTTAACAAACCTTCACGAATCGAGTAAGAACTTGTAAATTTTTTCAGTTTCCATCCTTTCAATTTGAAAGGCAGTCATAGTAGAACAATTTTGTTTACAACTCAGCTTTAACGGCAATAATAGTACATTCTCATTTGCATATTAATGTTCTGTAGACTTTTCTGAATAAGCTGATATAGTTTAATATTATATAGTTTAATATTTAGTTTAATATTTAATATTATATAGTTTAATATTATTAGTATGGGGATATATTTAAACAATGGTTAAAGCGAAAAAGGCATGTAAAGTGTATCAATTGTCAAGGATATTTTTCAATTTACTTGGAAAATTAAATGTGCAAGTTTAGTTTTACTCACTGTATGTAGTAATTATATGTTTCTATCTTTTTGGATATGGATGTGTGCACGTCAATTGTAATTTTGTATAATGTACCCAGCATTTTCAATATACGGCTATAATAGACTTGTAATTATGTATACTAACGGACAAAAGAAAGTTTATGATGTAATACACACGACACCACAATTTTTACAAACTGAAATTTTATTTTAAAGTAACAATGAATATTTTATAAATATCATATGGATCAAACGGATAGAGAACTTTTATCTATAAAATAAAATGATATTGATAAAACAAATAAAAAACTGGGTTAACAAAAGCAAATTCAATTCCACGAATTCCATTCTGTGATTACAACTTTTATATTCAAACATTTTGTTAATTTCAATACTTTGTGGGGCCATCGTTGCTGTCTATTATGTCTTGTAGTATCATATTTGTTTTATTCCTTCCCAAAATAATTCTTTGTTAGTACTGTTGTATGTTGTAGTTTGTTAGTAATTCTTTGACACAATGAAGAGAAATATCGACAAATGTGTACAAAAAATATTTTAATCCTTAACACTCTAAACATTTTGTGATGCCATCGGCAACTCTAATTGTTCAAGCGGGATTCTGGAGGCAGGAAAATTTTATTCTCAGATGAGCAATTTGCAAATGTCTGTGAATTGATGTATTTTGATTTCTTCTATTGGTTTGCTGTATCCTAATCTAAATATTGGGTTGACAAGAAAGTAATTTCTTTATTCAAGCAATGCACTTTCGCTAATGATGATGACCTGAAATCGCACACTTGGATCAGTTTCTTGCCGATAACGACCAGAAGTTTTATGAGCGCGGAAACGTGAAGAAAACAAACAACAACGTGAACATCGAACAAAAAAAATTGGCTTTTTTTATTTCATTTTTAAAATACCGATATTATTTTCTTGCCAACCCAATGGAAATAGTATTGCTACTGTAGGCAGTTATGAATGTCATCACAGCGCCGCTGTGTAGGTTTAACCTTGCTTTGATCCACGTGTCGTATAGTGTTGCGGCCTAAGTACAATACTAATCAAAGTACAATACTATATCAATAATCTTCTACTATTAAAGCTTTTTCTTTCTTATATTTTATAGAGACAGAAAGTTGCGACGATTCCCTCGTCGCACCAGAAACCAACCACGAATCGAACTACCAGATCATCAAGACCAACCCAAGGATAGACGAGAATAACTTGCTTCACGAAAAAGAGACTAATTCGGCACCCCTGAGCAACAACAACTGCAAAGTAATGTATCGCCGCAATAGACTAAAACAGAAAATCCGGGAGTTAAGAACCAAGAAGCAGAATCTGGTCAAATTGATGGCCGCCGATCCCGACGCGCAGCAAAACACTAGACTGAAACAAGTAATGAATCGGTACGATAAACAGATCGAGAACCTGTCTAAATTGTACAGCAAGCTATCCACGGCATGTCCATCTCCTGATAAAGACGACGATCCTGAATATTCATCGCAAATGGAATACTTCTCCGCTGGATCGAATAAAAACGAGAATGGATCTGTGGAAAATAAACCTCCAATGTCGACTTCTCCCGAACCTCCGAAACTGTCTCCCCGATCTTCTACTACTTACGAGGATATACCACCCGAAGAGGTCAGAAACAGTCCTCCCATTTTGCCGAGAGTTTGCCTGGCCATTACGTCGACCCAGGACGGAAAGTTCCAGATCTCCGAGAGTAAAATTTGGCCCGTGACCCAGGAATTAATGGATCAGACAGCCTCTGCTAATTCTATCGGAGATATTCCTGTAAAAACGACGCCGACTGACTCAGGAGAATGTAGGCAAATAACGGAGAACAGTTTAAACATAGAAGTGACTGATTTTCAGCTAGACAAAAAATATATGAACCATTCCGACACCATAGTTCAACTCTTCGAAGATAGTCGTCCGGAAAAGAAGAAGGATGAAGAGAAGCATGAGGTGGACGAAGATGAGCTCTCTCCAGGCCGATTGGTCATCCACGAAGAGGAGAAAATAAATTCCATTCGCTTTCCTGATTCTGGACCAGTAATCAGCTCGGTGATCAGTGGACCGGAAGTGGCCGCTACCGTTTCCGCTGCTGACATATTTGAGTCTACCACTAGCAAGCAAGTTTTGCAAACCGATTTTTACGAACCTAGTCGGAAAGAGACGCGCGCAGAAGTTAGCGAAGTTAACCAGAACGCGCAACAGGTACGAACATTGAAATATCTTTTTCCGAATGTAAATTATACGTCTGATTATTAAGCTTTCTTTTTTGAGATAGGTTACCTCGAGCTCCAATCAATCAATCCAAATCCAGTTCGTAAAGGCTCCTCCGAGACAGGAAACTATCATGTAAGAGAGAAAATTGATTATGTATCAATTTAAAGAGGATCGTTCGTCCTTCTTTTTCTTTTATTAAAAACTCTCAGATTTTCAATTTCGAATTTTTAAATTCGACCGAATTTAATTTTTAATTCGTTCAAATTTCAATTCGAATTTATTTTTTATGCGATCAACAGAGTACAACAAAAGTGTAAGAGAGAAAAGCCGTCCAGTGATGCTGTTCAAGAGATCACCAATAATTACACCATTACCGAACAATTTCCAACGCTTGGTAACTGGGTAGCTCGAATGTCTAAGAATGTGGGTACTCTTCCGCTTAATGGACCAACTGAAAATCCTGCCCGTGTAAGAATAGTTCTAATACTTTGTAAAATTAATTTGTTTCTTATATACTTTTAACGACTGATAGGGATTTTACAGGTATCTATATCGAAAGTGCAGAAGACAGTTCCTCCTAATGTACCTAATGATATTATCAACACGAACGTTCAGTATGGTACTGAGCCGTGGCAGTACTATAATCACCAACAACAGCGGCAGCAACAGTTGATGCAACATGTTGCATCTGTGACGCTTGCACAACCAGTTCCAATGATTCCACCAACACCTTATCGACCTGCCATGTATCCACCTATGTCGATGAATCAATATTACCCAAATAACTATGCTGTAAGTAGAGAAAAGCTGTACATAATTATGAGCAGTTTAGTGTTACGTTATACACTATGTCAATATATAATTTTCTGAACTTCTAGATGGACCCCTACAACAGTGCACCTCTCAACTATCATCCAGCAATGTGTTCTTATGGTCCCTATCCATATCATCCTCGACTACATCCACCATCGTTGCCAGGGTATCATTTCCCCATGCAAGAAGGCCTTCGACCAATGCAACAGCCAGATAAACGTTACCCTCCTTTACCAGAACCTGTAATGAAGTATTCGTTACCTATAACAAACAATCTACAACCATCATCTGCTTTACCTCCTGATCGCCTTCGAGGAAACATGAGCGGGAATATGAACGGGAACATGAACGGGAATATGAACGGGAATATGAACGGGAACATGAGCGCCAACATGAGCGGCAACATGAGCAGCAACATGAGCGGGAACATGAGCGGGAACATGAGCGGGAACATCAACGGGAACATCAACGGGAACATCAACGGCAACATGAGCGCGAACATGAACGGGAACATGAACGGGAACATGAACGGGAACATCAACGGGAACATGAACGGAAACATGAACGGGAACATTAACGGGAACAATGTTGGTATACCAGGTCTACCATCGCTCTATTTACCATCTACATCGTTGCCTTCATCGCAACAAGCTCTATCTGGACCAATTCTGCCTGGGTATGCCCAAACCAATCAACTTTCCCGGAACAGAATGATTCCTGACGTAGTAGCAGCAGCAGCTGCTGCTGCACTTGTTGCAGCAGCGTCCATAGGTAAGCAAAGTGACCTAGCGTGCAATGTAAAAAAGACTGACTTGTCGAACGCAACGATGACAAACATTGTAGATTCAAACACGCCTTGTGCTGGAAGCTCCAGTAAAACAGAGGTTTTAAATGTGAATAATCAATTGACACATGATCCCGCCTTTTCTGAGGATATTCATCAGAATAGTACAAAGTATCAGCGGATGCAAAATTATTTGTTCGACCGATTGAATCTTCTCACGAGGACCAACGACTTTAGGCAACCAGGTTCTACCAGCGATAATCGGTTGCAAATGGCAGCTATTAACTCTTCCACACAACGAAGAATTTTATCAGGTCAGATGACTAAGCCTAGTGTTGAACACGAATTCAGAAACTGTGAGACACCGCACTTGGGCAAGGTGAATCGTAGCCCTAACAGCTTGCATAATTTAGTTTGCTCAAATTGCGGGACCATGGGGCCTAAATTCAAGTGTCTTGGTTGCGAAATGGTTTTTTATTGCGACGGACGATGCCAACAAAAACACTGGTTCCTTCATGTACGGCGGTGCCCGAAAAAAATGCCAAAATTGAAGAAACTTTCTTGAGAGTGTGCAATATATCTTATTTAAAGTCGCTCAATTCCGACGATTCGTTTTGGCAAGTGTTATGCCCGCGGTTTCCTCATAGGGGTACACAAAAATTACCCGGGTACCCGGATATATCATGAGATGGCCGGTTATCCAAATACTCAATTATCTCATGAGATAGCCGAATTATTGGCTAAAGTATGTGATGAATTGGCCTTGTGCTGGTATTTTTGCTCTACCCGGGTGTTTCACGGGTGCTCGGCTAAAGGGATTAGCTGCTCTATTTGCAAACGTCTATTACACTGATTAACATCAATTTGACATTTTGAGAAGCAGTAGGCTAACGTCACAGTGGCTCCGACGCATCGGACTCTTTGCGGACTGAATCGTCCGACATTGGAGTCACTGCGACCGCAGCCAGAGGTCGGCAAGGAGTGCTCGTTTCGGTCGATTCTCGAGGGCTATGCCCCTTTTCCCGTCTCGCTAAAATTTTCAAGAATTTATACATTTATATAAGGATGTTTCAGGTTTTTCTGGACAATATTTATAAGATAAATTATTATAACATACACACTATAAGAGTTCCTCTACCAAAATTACGTTTGCAAAATATACACTGGTGGTGGGACATTGGACCATTGTTGAGACGACAGATTAAGACTTGTCTTCCCACTCTATCTTCCTCTTCTACGATGCTATTCCTCCACGCTTCCTCCACTGTCCGATCACGTGACGCGCCGCGATTGTATCGTGCGTATGTCACATTGTCACGTGACTAATAGGTCACTGGTAGAGAGAAGGTAACTTTTCCCCTCAATTCGAGTCAATTCCCCTGATCTTAGAAATGATTGTAGAAGGGTAGAGTGAGAGACAAATATTAATCTGACGATTATGTATCGAATATTGGACGGTTTTCTCGCGCACGCGTGTCCAGTGCAGTAACGTATCTATTGTATATTACGGAGAAAGTAGCGGGTATTATTATTGGCGTGAAAGTACCGGAGAAGTTCAGGACGAGACGACGAGACAGGCGTCGAATTTTTGGTAAATGATTATTAATATTTGATTGACAATAAATGAAACAACATTAAACGAAGAACATTGATTTTAATGCCAGCTCACACTTTTATTGATGTCTACTTACACGATCTTAATTTCTATTCATGTTTTCACGAGTGTATTCTAGTCTGATCGTTTTGTGGCGTTTTGGAAGTGTAGGTGCAGACATCAATCTCTGTCTTTTAATGTTGGGATTCCGTTTAAAAATGCGTTGAACCGTCGAAGAGGAATCGTACAGTTTCGTTACAATTTCTTGACATTTATTTAATGATTTATTTATTGCATTACTCGCAATTTTTACGACTTGCCTTCTGGCAGGGATAATTTCTTTTTGGTCCTGTTATCTTATTTTTCCCATACTTGTAATTAGTGAAATTGAACACTCGAGGCTCAGTCCGATTTCACGAAATCCCACCTCGTGTTCCCTAAATGTTAAAATCGCGCTTTCTTCTTTTCTTCTGAGGTAACCATCGCGTGGTATTATACAGGGTGAGCCACCTGAGACTTACACCGAAAATATCTCCGTTGTTTATAGTGATACAAGAAAACGTTTAATTAATTTTTAAACATTTTAAATTGTTTAATTAATCTAATTTTGTCATCTTTTTTTTTAATGGAACGACGTGGATTTTGGTTAGCGTAACATTATAGCTAATGAAATGACGAATTCAACGATGTATAATATGGTGACCTTCAAATGACCTTCGAAGGAGTTATTCTTCGAAAAACAATTGCCCCACTGAACGAAACATTTTCTTGTGTTATTAGAAACAACGGAGATATTTTCGGAGCAAGTCTTAGGTGCCTCACCCTGTATAAATTGAATCGCAAGGATACTTGTTCAGCAAACGTGCGACATGAAAATTCGCGAAGTTTGTTAGAAATACCGCAGCGTATTATACATGTAAAGCTATTAGTAAAAATTAATCAACTTAAGACGAATAGATCCATCCATGTCTACGATTACTTTTGTGAGCGTTTGTATATGCTGTTTTTTATCATCGGGGTAGCTTATTATCATAAATGATATTGTTATTATTATTATTATATATAATAATTATTATTATATAATAATAATTTTAATATGGTAACGTAAGTTATATTCAAATCGACTGTATCGAATTGAAGGATTTGGCACGCAATGTACCTGGACTTGAAAA
>CM052245.1:2493619-2549676 GCA_028455795.1 Lasioglossum marginatum
TCTGGCTTGACGTTGAGTTGTACTACTAAATTTTGAAATTTTTCGGTTGTCTGGCTTGTCGTTGAGTTTTACTACTCAATTTTCGTGTTACCTCCTTTGATATCATAGTCTAATACAAATGTGGATTTCCGAGGTTTTTCGAAAAAGTTTCGGTACTAATGAATTTTCAACACGTAATGTCTGTGTCACAAAAATAGTAGAACCGCAGGATCTAAGAAACAGCACGGACCCGATGGTTTTTCTTAGATCAAGGCTCGACTGTATTTAGATGTTCGAATTAATCTGCAATTCTTTTTTAAAGAACATTATTGCAGGTATTCCTTGGGCAATAATAAGTAAAAATTTGTCGGAAGGATTAAAGGACAGAACAAGATATTTTGTAAAAATTTCTTTATTTCTTAATGATCATGTATGTATAAAACTACCCTCTAATAGCGTTTAAATAGCCATCTGTCTGTATCGGGAATATGAAATGTCCTTGTGATTACACTCGCGCAACCTGTCTTTCTATCGAACAATCGACTTCACGATCGAGTACTTATAAAAATAACAATTTCGTAGATCACCCATCTCTTAGAGAAAACAATCTAATGTAACAATCGTACAGACACATACAGAACAATATTTTCGGTGAGATAAATTAAGCTATTCCGCCATGATCTGCGATGTATTCACGAATCCACAGTTTATATTAATAATTGTTTCGATATAAAACTAAAAAATTTTTTTTCAAATCTCTGTTCGGAACACTTCAAAACTGACACCGAGTCATTACACATTGCCCATCGTTATTAAATTCAGTACTTCAACTGGAAATCTTTTATCATTATTATTAGAGTTTATGAATTTTCATAGTTGAAGCTATTTTGATGAGCTATACCAATAATATCTTGGCTGAGATCTCCAATTAATACGAAGGGGTTTCCTAATACAAGGGAAACATTGTGGTGATAAATTCTAGGCACAAATACTTTGAAAATGTCTGTGCATTTTCAATGTGAATAGTTAAAGCAATAACTTTTTGACTTGCATCTGTGATTAAAATACATACAATTTAGTCTCTGTACCTAATATAAGCAATGTATGGTAATATTTACGAATCAATCCGATTTTATAATCTTCGAATTCTACAGATAAACAACAAACCAATAATCGATTGTGTTCACAACAGAAAACTGTTGTTGAAATACGAAAAACCTTATTACACCTTCACCTAACTTTATATAAATGTGAATTGTTTTTATTTTTGTGTCCAGAATTCACCATCGCACCATCCCCACATATCGGAAAAGAGCCTATGTGTATTACACAGATTTCACAGTTCATCGTCCAAATATTGTCATGATTAGCGAACAAATATCGATAAATTATTTCCTCTGTTATACGATCGATTACCTTATTCTATCAAACGGAAGACAGTTTATGCTGATCGAGTTGCAAATAGTTTATAAATATTATTTGTCTCCTTAGTCGAATTGTAAATTAATTACGTTTCAACAAGATGTATAATTAATATTTTCATAAATTTATTTCGTGCTCTCCCGTTTAAAACGATACTACGTATTATTCACAGTCTCGCACTTTCGATCTTCCCCAGTTTTCTTTACCCACACTCTTTATACGCTCGTCGCGACAAAATATTATTCTGTATTTCTTGTTTATTTACAGTATTATTCACTTCGCGGTCTCCTCAGTTTTAATCGGTGCCGTTCCATTCTTCTTTCATGTCGTTGATCAATATGCGGTTAACCATGAAAATTGTATCAGAAACTAATAATCACGGCACGAATTAAAAATGAAGATTGAAGCTCGCCCTTAGAATCCTTTCTGTTGTAAATACTGGCTAGATCTTGTCTCCGTCGCTATTTCAGTTGTGAGTCGCTGTCGTTCAATTTTCATTTAACCCGTTCAAAATTTTTGTCGCTAGTCATCGAAGTAACAATCGTTCGGCTCGATAAAAATTTAACAGATACATTGATATGTGTATACAGTAAGTTCTCGACTTACGCGGCTAATAATTAATTAATTAATTAATTAATTAACCCCTCATCATACAATATCGTTTCTGACTCGAAGATTCTTAACAGATTCTGATAAAAATGTATCTTAATAATTTCCTTTAAACCGAAATAAAATTCTATTTTGGTTTCGTTAATATACAGCTATCGGAGAACATATCGGCATACAATTTATATCAATTTCCTCCTTTTTTAGTCTAATCACTGAAACCGTAAAATAAATCGTAGGGCAAGGGGTGAGTAAAAAATCTGTTTTGAAGAATTCAAATAAGCCAACTATGTTCATGGAAAATTGATCATTCATAAATAGACTGGGGATCTTCATGCAAAATAAAAATTGTCTGCATCGATTGCAAGAAATAGAAAATAAATTGAATGTTGTTTCTTTCCTTAACGACTTTAACAGAAGAGAAATCAAATATTGACGTCCTCAATTTTTTAAATTTTCCAACGATTTTATATTTCATCCACTCAATTCTGCTAGAAATGCATAAAGATCCATAAAGCTCCCCGTTTTGGCAACCAAAAAACGAATTTCACAGTTCAGAATTGGTTTTCGCTTCTAAGAATCCGCGTATAAGTCGAGAACTTACTGTATTTCGATCTGATATCCTCGATAATGGATCAACACGTTTCCTACTACTCATTCTTTTGAAAGCTGTATTCTATTTTCTATAACGATACAATTCATTTTTCCCATAAAGTTACCAAAATAATAAATTTCCACGGTTTCTCTGCGCATTTGAATTTAATACAATGTAAAATCGGTTTGATTTTATCGCGTGATAGCAGACGTGTTAAACATCCCAGCTCGAGTGAACTGGAAAGCGAGAAAAGATTTAATCGATTGAATGGGTTAATTGAACTTGTTATGCAAGTGTTCGAAATATTGTCTGCGGTCAGATTTGCGAGGATCGCTGTCTATTAGCTCAAATTGGTCAGTTTTCGCCGAGTCGCTGAAAAGTTTCAATTCGAATTGAAACCCTCTTCCTCATCGAAAGATAACACTGTCACGAATAGTCGAAGCTTATCGAAGACTCGACAACCGCTCGTAAAGGTCCTCGTCGATAATTAATCTTAATCAGACTGTCGATCGTTAACTCTATATAAAATATTTACAATATTTCTATTTATCATTTCTTATCCATTTTATTTAGACCTCTTTGCTTCTCTACGTTCCATCACAAATTTGATAAAAAGAGTTGCTTTTATTCTTGTGAAAGGATTAAAATACTAAATTTTATTGAAGGCACAAATGTTTCAGTTTTCATTTCATTTTCCTAATACTCGGCTAATTACCGTGCTAGTACATAATACTTCTATCGACAGAAGAATTTCACCACAGAATCGCTCGTACAAAAATTTCCCTTTCGCCTCCTGCTCGGTATAATAGTATTATTATTTACTAGAATGCGGATCTTTATGCAAAATAAAAATTGTCTGCATCAGTTACAACAAACGGGAGTTACAAAGGAATTGATTTATTTCCCTTAATAATTTTAGTAAATAATATAACAACACTATTATACTATTCTGATGTTACGTCTGATTTTTCTTTCACCTATTCATTCTAATCACGAACGCATAAAATCCGCAGTCTAATTATTACAATCTTTGTCTCGTATCTGAAGATGATTACAATGGCAGTATCAAAACGAAATTCTTCTTGGGGATTCTCGCAGGCTACAAGTTGAAATAAGCTCAATTATCGAAGCTACCTTTCTAACTGAACGTCTCGCATTGGTTCTGTTCATGTCTTACACTCTCTTTTGCAACGTTTGCTCCATATTCGACTCTCGAAACTGCTGTTTCTTGGACACGAGAAAAATAGTAGCCCGACAGTTGACAGAGAAACTGGATTTAACGAACGGAATCTTCTAATGTTCAAGTTTGCACAGGGTGTTCCACTAGACACAATCAACAAGAAAGTTTCGTGTTAACAAACGACAATTGAGAATTCTTAATTTGTCCTTAATCCTTTAATTTGATGAACACCCAGTACACGATGAAACGAATGAAATTTTGACACGAAGAAACCTGATAGAAATATGGGAAGACAATTCTATAGACTGCGAATTTTAGACACAAGATGGTAAAAGCTTCAGAAGACTTTAGTTTTCAATTTACTAAAGCTGCCAAGAGAAGAAATAACGTTACTGCATTCTTGTCTCTTGCAACTGACGAAGAGAATTGGTATACTGCATAAAGATCCGCAGTCGACAGATCATGTAGCGTGTGTTGCAACGTTTTCACCAACGAGTCGAAAGAGACTTGATCATTGCTTTAACAAGAAGAACGATGCGTTGATACGACGGTCTCGTTGAAGTACCAATGACGAAGGTGAGTATTCTTATTTCTAAACGGGAGACTGCAGCTCCTTTCCACCAATGATTTTCGAATGGCTTCCACACATTCAATCTCGAATTCAGAAATTGCACCATTACAGAGGCAACAGGTGTTCGCGCCTGTGTGCCGTCTCAAGCATTTAACAAAATAAAGAAGATCGTTGATCACCGGTTTCAACATTTCAATTTCAACATGACAAAGAATAAACGATCTTAGTCTCCGAACGACAGAGTAATTGCATTAGGTTGGTGCAAATATAATTGCAGTCTGTGTGTTCTCGTTCTGGAATTTTAAAGCTATACATTTCAATTCGTTCGCCAATTTCAGCTGTTACGCAATTTTTGAAACCAGTTTTGAGCTGTACGCTTATTAATAGTCTCCCAACAAAACTTGCATCCTAATCTGAACTCCTCTAACAAGTTGCTCTTCCTCGATCTTCAGTTGCGACGAAAGACAGAACACAAAGATAGATAAAGCTACTCGCTTTTCATCGATGTACTAATGTAATTGGATAAAACGTCGCTTCAGAAACACCGCTGAAGTTGAAACAGACGAGAGAATCGCAATTATTTGTGCACCAATCTAATACAATTTTACAACAAACAATTATCGCCTCGACAGAAATTATATATCCGAAAGTGTCTCCCCGATCGGCGCTCGATTCGAAAAAATCAATGTTCCAGGAGATAAAATTTATTTACAAAAAAAGAAAAAAACAGGAAACCGTAGCGAGTGTTCCTCGTGCGATTCCAAACAACAGACAACGCGCACGTTGCCGTCAACGTCAACGAAAAATCTTCCATCCGTCGTTGGCGCAGCGTTAGAACGTTATTTACGGAGAATAAAAAAAAAAGAGAGAGAGAGAGACAGAGATGTATTTGCGTGATAGATAAAAAAAAATCGTAATGTTCCGTGAACATTACGGTAGGCTAGACGTTAATAACTAGTAATTATTACATGATTAACTGCACTATAAGTAAACAATTGGTCGACTCATGTTTTTAAGTACACTTCATTACCGGGATACAAGACATCGTTCCGTGTCTCATTCTTAAGTAAGCGCAGAACAATACAAAATACTGGTTGTTTTATCATTAGAATAATCGTTAAGGGTAAAACTCTGTTATTCGTCGTTCATTGGTCGAGCCGGACCGAACCTATCTAATAAAATTTAGCATTTTTATGCCATGTGACACCTCTCGACTTTCTCTCGCACTCTCACTCGTTCGCATTCATTCTGTCTTTTGCTCGAGTTCTCTCTTTCTCGCAATCATTCCCTCCCTACCCCTCTGTCAATCCGCCAATCTCTGTACACTGCTACTATCGTAAAATTAAATGCTCTGTATCTCTCCTTCGATTATACTTTCAGTCTCTTTTGCACAGGTATATGTGCATGCTGGACATTTCGAGCATACCATAGGCCGCTTCGAAATTCGTGTTTCGTTGGTGGAGCCGCGTAGCGCGACGCCCACACGTGGAAGCATTGTAATTAAAAAAAAAATATATATTTATATATATATATATATAATTATTATAATAATAAAGAACGAAATAAAAGAAAAAACATCGTTCCTCGTTCTCGCTTGACGCGTCAAGCAGTCCGCCTTTCTAATTAGTTCTATAAGAATGTAGTCCCTTCACCCACCACTAATGTATCATGGACTGTAAGGTTTATGGATTTTTTTTTCTAATTCTGCCCGTTTCTTGGTTATCTAACGTATCCGATTCCCTAAGCTTATGGACCCTATAAGCGTGGAATCTGAAAAGGAAAACCAAATTTAAAATTTCAGTATCGAAATATTTTGATCGAATTCTTTTGTTGAATACCAAGTCACATTTTGGCACGAGACAAACATTTTGAATCGGTTAGATCTAATTAGGAATCGGTTCTTAACGTCCTAACTGTTAAAGTGTTAACAACTTACGGCTATGGTGAAGATTCAATGATCTCCTCTCAACAATTCCATCAACAAGTTGAACGAGCTGCCTTCTCCTTCCGCACGTTTCGCGCTTAACAATTCCTTCCCTGCCTGACACGTCCTTTGTAAGTCTGGAATTCTCAGCAACAATTCGCCAAACTTAGCAGGCATCTCAGGGTACCTTGCTATGGTGTACTGTTGCAACGCTTGAAGAGCCTTCTCCTGAGACGCCCTCACTTTCTCTGGTTCCTTCAGTTCACTTGTGTCGGAGGTCAGTAGCACTATCACCTAACGGATAGTAATGTACACCAATTATTCAATTAATAGCGCTGGTTGCATATTTGTTGATGGAATCTGAAAAGATTGGATCTGCAACGAATGCTGTACTTACTGGTTAGAATATAAAGTATCTATCAATGATTATCACCTGTTATAGAACAGTGCTAGTACAATATTCTCTCTGTAACTGTCGAAATGATCTCTAACCTTAACCCTAACAAAAAATAAGAAATTTAATTTTTTAATTTAAACCTCTTTCTCTTTCAATCGCTATCCTCTACGTTCGGCACACTACAAAAAATGTATTAGCTCCTCTAGAGCTCGGCAGACTCCAATATACGACAGTTACGCAGAGAATATTGTAACAACATAAACTATTGAGGGGTACAACGATCGAACATCAACGACAGAGCTATATTATCTCAAGATACGTGTCCGTTGCCTCGTAATTCAATCTTTCCATCGTCCATCGATATGCAAAATGTTCGCGGTAAATTGGACCAGCGTTTTTCTCTTGTTTCTGACCTTGTATGACCTTAATAGTAATTGCGTTACATATGAGTGAATTCGTCTTCGCCCACGCTTTTATACAACATGAAAAAACATATGGAATTCCATTTAAAAAACTGAAGGCCAACTTCGTTTCTCGGAAAGTACTGTAGTTCTTCCTTTTCCATTGTTTGGAAATGCTTAGTGTTCACGAGAACAACACTGATCCGATTTACCGCGACCACCCTGTACGTATTCATTTATCAACTACCTTCATCGCAACGTATTCGTACTGATCCACTCTGAGTCTTCTCAGATTATTGGTAAATGCGAGCATCCTCTCGATACAGGTCGCCAAGCCGAGTTGCCTCGCTTGTTCCAATGTAATCGACTTGCCGAGAGACACTCTGATTTCACCGGGCGTGCTCATGCTGCGAAAGCAGCACGAGAAGAGCAGCAGCTCGCACCAGGAGTTGATCAACAGGCAAATCTGGTCGTCGATCGAGATGTTCTTGAACAACGGCAGACTTTTACACCACTTCACTATCTTGTAGAGTCGGTGGTCCGCGATATTGCAAAGGTTCGAGAGGAAATCGGGATGCTGAGTAGGATTGCCGTTCGTGTTGTTCCCTAACTGAGAATTGCTGTTGACGGGCGGCGCCCGTTGGTCGTTGCCGACGCTAGAAATATTGGGACACGATCTGCCATCTCTTCTGTTATTTAAATTCCCATTCCCCGCGGTCCCATTCGAAGAACACTCTACTCCTGACCCAGCATCGTTCCCCGTTCCAGATCCCACACCTCCTAACAGCATAGCATCGTTGTTTCTGGAAACACTCCCACCACCTGGCTGTACACCAGACATTCGATCGTTGTCGTTGTAGTGCCACAAATGCTCCACGTCCATGATATCCTGCAGAAGCTGCGGCACTACTTGCATCTTATGCGAATGATTTGAATGATGCCTAACAGAATAATGATGCTCGCTACCAGCTGGAGCCGGACTACAGTTCCCTCCAGCACCTAGTTTGTCGCCAGTCATGCCGCCGGCAGAACTACCAACCAGATTCGCTGGCAGAGTGTAGGTACATTGATAAGTGCTTCTTCCGCCTCTCGTTCGATCCTCCCTAATTGCTTCGAGTTTCATACCTGTGGAAATCAATAACGTCTTTACGAGGTCTTCGTTGGAACTACCAGCCTGTTACGTGGCTTACAAGGTGTTACTCTTTAACGATATATCTTTCAACACTATGGCTATCATTCAGTACTAAATTCAATATGTTACAGCTATCATTCAGCACTCAACTCAACATTAAAGCTATCATTCATATTGTATTCAATACTGAATCATTCAATCATTCACCTTGCGAGCATCAAACGGGTTTTTGTTGTATTTCAAGTAATATTTGACGGGCTCAGAAGATAATCAGTGCTATAGCAGTTTAGTCTTACTTCTTCTGTACTTAAGCTGAATTTCAGAATTATCTTGCACATATAGTAATCTGAACTTAAGAAACGACTAATGTTTTAATTCTGTTACATTTAATTTTTATTAGTTTACTGTTAACGTACTGTTTCTCTTTCTTTTTTATTCGCTACCCTCTTCTATGTCCTGAAGTTACTCCATACCGTCAATTAAACCACGAAATACAGTTGAAATTATATCGTGTTTAGTGTGATTTTAATTAGAAAAATGCCACAATTGGTGAAAGTCCCATAAGAAAATAATGAAAAATAAAGAAATTTTGTAATTGGATTAGTAGCGGTTCACACCGGTACTCCCGATCCGGTATCGGATTACGCGGCATGTTTACACTGCTGTATGCCACCCAGTGGAAGGGGTAGGCGAACTAGCTTAGATCGGAAAGCTCCGTCGCGCTTAGATCGCTGGCTTACTGCACATTGTAAAAGACTTCATTGTTTCCATGCTCAGGGATGTGCACTGATTAGCTTCTGAGCCCGCTATTTGTTCCAACATACCCATATTGAGACATTTGTCGAACCGACATGCCGGACACTTTTTCCTGGTGGCGACGGTGACCGGACAACCGGCGCCCCTAAGGCACACATAATTTTTCCGGTTCTGGACGGTGCGTTTAAAGAATCCCTTGCACGACTCGCAAGAGAATATCCCATAGTGGAAGCCGCTGATCTTGTCTCCGCATATTGGACAGGGACTATTGATCAACTGCTGTCTGGTAGAGATGCCAGATGGAGCGGAGGGTATTCGACAGTCTTCCTGATCGTCTCCGGTGGGGTGTGCTTCGGGAGAAAGCTCGGAACCGGGCACGGATGAGGAATAGTGATGGGGAACACTGGACGAAGCCGTGGCCGGCAAGTGGAGCGGACTTCCTTGAGCAACCTGGTGTTGATGATGCTGAGGATGCCTCGGTTGTTGGACGGGAGAATGCGTAGGTGGACTGAGAGAGCCGTAGCTGTAGCAGCTGCTCGAGGCGTCCGAGTTGTTTCTCGAGAGCGAATGTGACAGCGACAACGATAACGAGGAAGTCGAGTTGTTGAAGCTGTGTCGGGAGAGGGACAGCGACGAAGACGGGACTGGACTTCCTGCTCCTAGGGCAGAGTGCCGGGCTGCGTGCGGACTCTGTGTCGGCGAGCTGAACACACTGTACGCGGAGTGAATCGCGGAATCTGGTGACGGCACCTGAGCAATACCATAACGTCGGGATTTATACGATCCATTTTGAATTGCAATCGAGTAAATGTAAGTGAATCTGTCGGTTTACTCGCAATACCTGAGATCTCGTGTGGCTATGTTTGGTCAAGTGATGTCTGGGGTTCAACACGGGACTGTGATTAGGGGTGGAGCTGTTGTAACCGCCGAGCAGTTTCCCCACAAGAAGAGGCAAATCGCTCTGCTGTGTCTGCTCGATGTTCTCTATGTTCCGCTGCTGTTGCTGCTGCTGTTGCATCTGCTGACCATGGCTCAGGGATATCCCAGCGTCGTGGAAGGAGCCTAACGTGAACCCTGGACTGGATCGGAAGTCTGGCTCCGGTTTTATGGGAAACTTCTGCTCCATGGGCCCGGGACTCGAACCGCAAACCTGGACACCTTCCATCGATGTTTCCTCGTGCGTGTCCTGCAGAGAAATCAACACTTTACTCTCTGGTTCTAGCAAATTGTGTCTTATTCATAATCTCAGGTTACGACGCATTCGCAGAAAAACGGAAGATTACAGTTTCAGTATATCAACTAGAAAATGGATTAATTTTCACCCGAGGAGGGTATCAGGGTTAACCCTTCGCGGTCTTAGCAACTTGTGCTGTTTCGTTCCAGCTAGTCCGCAGTTGTTTGACTATTTTCGGGCAGCATCGTAGTCTGACTGCATAATTCGAACAAATAATATAATATCTTTCTACTCATATACGTCTATCAACCCATTTGCATCATTAGCGTATACAGGGTATCCCAAATATTCTCGGAATATAATTAATACCGATTAAAAATCACCAAAAACTCCATGTCGAGTCGAGTTCAGCACAAGACTAGCTGAAACGAAGTGTGATTTCAAGCCCTTGCCGTACCTTTTAACTCGGAAGAATTCACAAATGTTCGCGAAAGGAACCGTGTTGAAGGAACTTGAACCAAGTGATATCTAGCGACTACCTGCGAAGTAGCCGTGCGCTTAGTACACGAGGTCGACTGGTGACATTCATGTTTCGTTCGGACTTTTGGATACGAGTCGGATTCGTAATATTTATGTTTGACATGATATTGATATGATATTCTCGTAACGATATGAAATTCTCATCACGAGTCAGACTCGTGTCAGTACGGCAAGGAGTTAAGTCAGAATCGACATAGGACCGGAAAGGGTTAAACTGTAGTCAAGTGAGCAATATTTACCTGATTCGTGATAGTATTGGAAGACATTTCTTGATCGGATAATTCGCCTTCCCACGACATGGGTCTCTCAGGCTGCTGTTGCGAGACGTCGTTTCCATCGTAGCAGCCATTCCCGTCTTCGACGTCACCGTCGCCGATTTTCTCACCGTTCCCGGACACATCCCGTTTCTTCTTTGTACGTAGATTGACGCCTCGGAAATCAATCTTGCTTATTTCGCCGTCGCTATCCTCGGCATCATTTTCGCCAGCGTTCTGACCGAGGACACCGACTCCAATCCCGATGCCTATGCTATGGGTGCCTGTGCTTGTCCCAATTCCCGTCGTGGATACCACGTTCGCGTTCCCGCATCCAAGCACAGACCCGCAGCTCGAAACTACCGACACTGTCACGCCGTTCTGGCCGGTGAGATACTTGCAGATACCTTTCCCTGAAATAACAGTGAACATTCTTACACCTGTACCCGATCGACGTAGTCCTTCTTCCCGAAAAATGAAAATTCCCGTTGGTTTTTGAACACACCTTGTATTTCCACTCATACAAAAAGAATACTCGACAATCACACCGATTGACATTGAGATAAACTTTATTTGAAAGTAAAATTGGGGAAGACCGCTTGGCAGAAAAACTGAAGTCGTTTCGACCATGTATAAATAAATTATTGGGCTGGCAAGAAAGTAATTTCAGTATCTTTTAAGGTGAAATACAGCCCAATTTTTTAAATCAAGCAATGAACTTTAATGAATAAGATATTTTCCCTTTCGTTCGATGATCTTTTGCCGAAAAGAGCAAACAAGAAAATATTTTATTGATTAAAGTTCGTCGCTTGAATAAAGAAATTCGTTTTTATGTCACCTTGAAATACCGAAATTACTTGCTTGCCAACCCAATGTTTAGATTTGAAGCGTGTGTAATCAATTACGAGACCGACTGTAACTTCTCACTAAATTATGGAGCTGTGCTCGAGTCAGCACCTGGAAGGAAAACGCTGTTACGCGAGAATTTATTAGATTGGCAACTAAGTTCGCGACCTCAGCATTTTCTCAAACAAAGTCGTTTATATACATATATTTTTTAAGCACGAGTATTTTATATTGAATTAATCGCAAAGTTCAGAGCTCTCCAATGATATACAGTTCAAAAGGAATAGTCACTGAATGAGGTATAATGATACAATAAAAAAAATCGTGTGCGTGGAGTCCAGTGCGCGACAGAAGTGAAACTTCTTGCTTATTAGGTATAGATAGAGATAGATTATTAGTATTTGTTTTATTGAACAAGAGATAGTAAATGAGAATAATAAGGATGCGGGTATGATCTCAAATGAAAAAAAATTTTATTTTATTTTACTTTATTTTACTATATTTTACTATATTTTGCTTTATTCTGCTTTATTTTACTTTATTTTACTTAATTTTATTTTCATGTGATCGGAATTTTCGTAACGCTCGAATCCGTAACGCTGGAAAATTGTAGTCCCCTCAGCAAAGAAGTTTCACTTCAAAATTACGAAACAAAAGGTCGCGAATTTAGTTGGCAACCTAATATAATATATCCGAGATTGTGCAAGTGATAGTGAGCGTACCATCGTGTAAGTCTTGATTCGGAGGTACATTGATCGTCGTAACAGAGACGTTCTTGCCCGTCTCGGAGGTGCGGGCCGCGGTGATGGTGCACGAGTGTCCGCCGGGAATCGAGGAACAACAGCTGGACGAGGGGGTAGCCGAAGTGGTAGTTGCCAGGGAGGAGGTAGAGGCGGTGCAGGACGCAGAGACGGAGGCGGAGCTGTCTGAAGCAGTCGAGCCAGCAGACGAGGAAGCGGACGCGGCGGAGTTAGTCTTCCAAGACTGCGAGGTAGGCCACCAGCCAGAACCTGGTCCTGGGCCCGGCCCTGGGCCCTCACTGGGCCCGTTTTGCTCCGACATCCTCAGCTGGTTACCCTGCAGTACGCTCGTGACGCGACTCGGACCCTCTGGACGATTGCGAAACTCTGCGGCATCCTGAGTGGAATCTATCCGCGGTTGCAGTAATTCGCCTCTGTTAACTTTCCGCAAACTCCCGTCAACGCTCCCTCCTAGTCATTCGTCTTTGGTCCTCAACGGACACTATCACGTCTGCAATCAGAGCATCAAACATGTGATATTAATAAAAGCCAAATAATAACTTTACACATACAGGCTGAGCAGGTAGGAACTACCATCTAAGATAATTCGGTATCAGAAAGCGTTTTCTCCTTTTTGTTTCTGGGATGTCAAAATGACCTCGAGTTTCTTCATGGTCAACTCAAGGTCACCATATTGTAGGTCGCTGAATTCGCGTTCCCTTTGGCGACAACGCGGTATTAACAATAAACCTACCGACCATCAAAAGTGACTGGTGTGTATAGTATTATAAAAATAACAAGATTCGATTTATTTATATTTCGTGCGATTTTTATTATAATATTCAATAAATTCCCATGAATTATCTTTTACAAACGTTTCACCTCTAAACTATTAATCTATGCTAGATTTCAGTAGGTTTCGTGCAGAGCCTCCAATAATCAAAAACTTGATAACAGTATGATACGCAGTGGAAGTTGGTATTGTTTGCATACTTATCGTTCCAGCTGTTGGAAAACGGTTTAGCAGAATAGTACGTGGTGTAGGATGAGTGTAGGACATGTATACTTGAATCTCCACTCGGTTTTATGTACAGTGGCGGTCGTATATACTTACATACAAGTGGCATTTTCATTTCTAACCCCTTGCCATATTTTAACGAGTCAGACTCATGATGAAGATTTTAACAAATATGAATGTTAGGCGTTTCTTTTTAGATGAAATAAAATTTGATTCGTTTTTTAAGTAATATTTAAGCATTAAAATAAGTGTAGCCATATAGAAAATACAAATTTTCTTTTCCCTTCTACGACATTCTTGGGGATAAGGACGTTTTAATCACTGTAACTATAAAGAAAATGATACGACAAGGGGTTAAAGTATCTGTATTCTTTTGAGAAGCTTACAAAGCTACAGAAATCATATTTTCATCAAATTTGAACCCTGTTTTATTAAATGCTAAAAGCTTTTCCATTTATTTCAAGAATTTAACTTTGTAAATATTATGTGTTGAACAGCAATTTTTGGAACGGACGATTACAAGTGAACAACTTCTGTATTCTTATATAAAATGTTAATTTGCAATTTTGTAGATACTTAATAATTAGTTAGCTAACCCTTTTCGAATCGATCAATCTGATACATCTATCTAAAGTGTTACAATTACAATTCTTCTAATACATATACAATTCTTCTAATTCAACAAGTTTTCATTGTTGTATAATCGGTGAGTCACTTAACTGTACTATCTGAATTTACTCGTAACCTACTCGTTCCATAACAAAAAGTTCCATCGAAAAATAGCTTTATATCAAATCAGATATGCAATGTTGTCTATTTAATTTACTGTAGAACATTTGAAATTTAAGTTCCCAATTGGGAACGGAATGCAATAGAGGGTTAATTACCCCTCGCAGTTTTAGCAATGTTCAGAGTCCGATATCGTTTCTCGAAAGGAAACCTGCAGACGCGTCCGCAAGTCCGCACGCGTCCAAGTTCCGCTGGTGTGCGTCGATGGTGTCCCGCAAGGTCGGTCTACTTCCGGTCCCCCGGAAACGGTGATCGATCTTCCTGTTGAGAGGCGAAGATTCTCACGCGTTTTGTTTACAACCGGTCCGGGCAAAGCGTAGGTAGGAAACGGTACCGAACGAGCACGCGTCCAAGCGTCGTTCTAACTGGATAGGTTAATGGCATTGATTGCATTTAGAGGACGACGTAGCCGGGACGCGTTCAGACATCTGCTACGAGAGGCGATGGGTTCCTCTAACGGGAACGGTGCTCAGGTGGAGCCACGTTAGAAATCAGTGGAAACCTTTATGCGAACAAATCGGTCGAGGAGCCGCGGCAGGCAGGACTGTCACGAGTAGCCATAATTATAGGAAGATCGAGCGTGGCGCGGCTGTGCTGGTGGCTCTGTTCTCGTCGAGGTTCGTGGAGGCCGCGACGACGGTGGCTATAACCACGGCTGCGACGCCGACGGTAAGGTCAAGGCCCTCTGCAACCGCCCTACCCAACTCCCGTGTACCTTCGTGGTCACGTGACGCGACTCAAGGTCTTTTCTCCCTACCCTAACCGAGCGGCCACGCCACGCCACGCCAAGGCAAGAGCCACGGTACGCCGAGCCACGCCACGCCACGCCATGCATCTCGGCCGCGATGCAAACGCGTGTTGCTCTTTTTCGTCTGTTCGAGCCGAGAAGAGCGAAAGACTTCCTGAATCATTTTCGTGTACGAATTTCTCCCGTGTGATTCATTGCCGGCCGTTAGGGATACGTCGGAATGAATCACACGCGGCGAATAGTAGTCGAGGGTCAACGACCAACCACGCGTTCTTGGATCTTTGAAGACGACGCCGCGCCGCGCCGCGCCGCGCCGCGCCGCGCTGGGGACGAGCGGTTACGTGACGATGATTAGACGTATTTGAAATTCAATGAAAATCGGGGACGGCTGAATGGAGGCCGCCCAACTGAAACGAGTTCGCCGCGAAAAGAACTCGCTGATACCGCAGTGTGCTCTACTGGCCAACAGCGTGGGAAGCGCATCGATATCTTGCGCTCTGGCATTCCGCTCTCGTTGCAAGACGTGTGAACCCACGTCGGCAGAGAGAGAGAGAGAGAGAAAGAGACAGACGGTTCTGTTAACTCGGTCGTATCATCGATATCGTGGGGATTTTTTGCTTCTCCCTGTGGCTCTTCAGCTTCTCCCTGCTCGATCGGAATCCGATGACGCGCGCTCCGGACATGCGAGTCGCGTCTTCTCGAAATTAGTCCGGATCCCCGAGTATTTTCAGCGAAGATCCCGGATTCCCCTCGACCGTTACGACGGATTTTCTAGCGGACTGTCGCGCGATGCTATTACAGCTCCATGCCTTGATAGAAGGTGTAGGCATGGCAGGTGACGCGGAAGAGGGATCGATGACCTTAGAGTACACGCCGGCTCTATTTTGAGCGGGTCGTTGCCTACAGGGTGACCCAGGGATCACGGACCGGCTCATAGTTAGTGATGGGATCTGAATCACTTCGAATCGCTTCGATTCAACGTATTCTTCGATTCAACATTTTACGAGAAAAAATTCGAATCACTTGCAAGATAATTCGAAGCTTAGAGGTCTTGATACTCGTCGACATCTTGAAAGTCTTCATTGTCTTGATAAATCTTGAAAGCCTTAAAGCTTTGGAAGGTTTGTAAGAATTGAAATTTTTGAAATGTTACACCCATCACGAAACAGTGATTACGTTATGTCGGCATTGGGATGAATAACAGTATGAACGTACCAATATTATAAAAAGTACTCCCTCTGTCCCATAATAATAGTAGCAGTTGATGAATTTAATTTGTCCCATAATAATAATAGCGAAAGAAAATAAATATAGAACGCAACATTTATTATCAAAAAACTAGATTACATTAAACGATAAATTAAAAATATTACTCCCAATTTTTATTTTGAGCGTTCAGATGGTTTCTGGATTTTTCAATAATTTCGTTACTGCATTTTAGACTTGCAGGTAGGATCCCTTGGCTGCGAAGCTTTGCTTTCCCTACATGCGTGAGCTTAAAATTATTGGAGCCATCGTTTTTCATTGCTTGCAGCATGTTTATTTTTCATCTTACTTTTACAATGGGTTGATATTCAACTGGAATAAAACAATTGATTTCGATCAGCGGTTGAAATTAGAAAAATAATTATAATTCGTAATAATTAGGTAACGTAAAAATTGAAAGATGTGTCAAAATAAATGAAAGATGTCATGAAACTAAAAAAATACTTGAAAATTTATTACAGTCATAGTGCACATTTAAATGATGTTCCAATTGTAGTAGGTCATATTTTCAATAAAAAAAAAACAGCTTGTAAAAATTCTAAATTATAACAAAAGCGTATACAATCTTCAAATTAATTATTTTCGTTTGTCTCGTTAATGAAAAATACTAAAAAAATACTTGAAAATTTATTATAGTCATAGTGCACATTTGAACGATGTTCCAATTGTAATAGATCATATTTTCAATAAAAAAAACAGCTTGTAAAAATTATAAATTATAACAAAAGCGTATACAATCTTCAAATTAATTATTTTCGTTTGTCTCGTTAATGAAAAATACTAGAAAATTTATTACAGTCATAGTGCACATTTGAACGATGTTCCAATTGTAGTAGATCATATTTTCAATAAAAAAAACAGCTTGTAAAAATTCTAAATTATAACAATAGCGTATACAATCTTCAAATTAATTAATTTCGTTCGTCTCGTTAATGAAAACTACTAGAAAGTCGATATCTTTCATTGAAAAGAAAAAGAAACCCTCCCCCCTCCCGGAAGGACCATTATGCAACTGGTGTTCGGTAAAGTGTTAATTATCAAATGAAACGCGTTTCATGGAAAGAGCCGCGTATCGGGCATAGCGAGAGAGGTTGTTTCAATCCGCAACGGTTGCACACACTTTCTAAAGCTATAGGTACATATTACCGAAGGATAGAGCGTAACGGACAGACGTTTGACTTTACTGTAAAGCACGGCCGAACGGCGCGACGCGACGGGTTGACCGTACTTCGCGCACCACGGAACGGTATCTCGAACTCAGAAGTGCAATTCAGTGCAATTCGACAAAGAGAAGTTGCTAGGCGGTGGTCACGCGAGCAGCTTTCTTTTTACCGCATTGATTATTGTTTCATCAGCCGCGGATAGCCTCATTACTCCCTTGTTTTTCCTCTCAGATCGAGAACAAAATCGTTGAGTCACGTGACGTGAGAAAAGTTCTAAGGCTATGGTCGTCTTATACAATCGATGCGGTGGACAAACAGTATTATCTCCGTAACTGTCGCAAAGGTCTCTACGTATCGGGTCGTTCGAAAAGTCATTTCATTTTTCGTGTATTGCTTCCATTTGTTATTACTAACCTTATTTTAAATCGCAAAATCGTGGTACAGTGACCGGAATTAATATACGGACGCTCTAAAAAAGACGATAACTTTTTTAATATTGTACTATACGATTTGAACTTTTTTGGGAAGTTAGAGCAATTGATTTGCTACAGGATGTGAAAAGAAATTTATTCAAAAATTGCAATAGATCGGAATTGTAGAAAAAATACTAAAAGTTGCATTTTACAATTTATTTTTATGTGGGCCTATATTGAAAATTTAAAAAATACGTTTTGTAGATTAATTCCGGACATTTCGGACGTAATTTCCTACCTTATAGTGCTTTCTAATCTCTCAAGTATGTTTTTATCATCAAATATGCAAAATCAAAGCACGCATTTCCATCACCTTTTGATTTTTTATTACCGCGAGTCTACTAATAACACATAAATAGTAAGGTGCGGTCTCTTAGACCCCGACAAATGAATTTCATAAATAGCCTCGTTTTTAGTAAATTTGGGATCAAGAATAACACAGGATAAGAAGTAAACAAACAGATTTAATTTTATTCATATAAAAATTCTTTTCAAAAATTAAGAGACAATAATTTAAAAAAAATATATAAAAAACTTTTTAAAAACCACGCTTATATTAAAATGCACTAAAAAGGAGAAAATAATTTTTTTCCTGGTTCTCCATAAAATATCGAATCCAGTTAAATGAATAATAATATCTTTCCCCAAAATTTCAAGCAATTAGTTCAAAATTTCTTCTGTTATAAAATTAGTGTTATAAGCGTGGTAAAAAAATGGTTTGATTGGTTCAATTTTGCTCCTCACTGTTATGGCTGTTACTGTGTGTCGTGTCTGCACGAAATATGTCGGGTTCAACGTGGAATTTTTCGTTCTCTGTTTCACCAGGTGGATAGAGGCGCAGAGTTTTCCTTTCACCCGGGCCAGCGAGTTCGAGCGTACCGAAACGCGCGTTCGTTTAATATCCGTGGAACGCGTAACACGGCTCTCGGACGATTCTTCTATGTACATACATATAACATAACCATAACTGATCGAACATAACGATCGCGCGGTTTTCCATCCGGTCGATTTTCACGCTGAGAATGTTCACTCGGACGGTTAGTATACGACCGAGCGATTCGAAGAATGGGAACGACATCTAGACGAAGTAGGCGACCGGGCGAGCATTTATTAATGATTACGTAAAAATGTTAAAGAATGTTGATTTTTCATCGGCCGAACACGACAGCTTGCAAGAGGCAGCCCCGTACGTACGTGCTGATCTTGGATACTCAGCCTGGTCTGGTCTGGTCTGGGTGTCAATTAAAATTATTATAGCCGGTCGAGGGGCATTTTTGAGCAGCAGAAGAGAACCGGTTCAGTTCTCTGGACCGGCTGCAACAGCCAGTTACCGTCTCGTATACACACCGCCGCATTTTGTTTTCGCCTGCCTCAACGCGATCGCAATGGATTGGCTTGCCAGTCGAATAAAAGTAACATTCGCGATCGAGAAACAGTCAATCGATAGCACGGCTGCTGCTGCCGTTCCTTTTAGCGCGGCAAACCAACTCGAACGCTGCTCGCGCCGATCTCGCATTGATCTTGAGGATAAACCGGCCGAGAGACCTAACGTGATCATGCATGCGATCAGGAATCGGTCGAAAAACGATTAAATTATATCGTTCGAGCTGCTATCAATAATACCTGACACCGCGCGTCTTAATCGACCGTCGTCGATCTCTTCGGCTCGATGCCCGCGCAGAATGAGCGGCATGTTGTGCCGGAGCTTCGAAACTGTTATGATTAGACTGCACGATCTTCATGCAAAATAAAATGGTAAGGGTGGCTGTGTAAAACGGAAATTTATTTCATCTCTTAACGAGGGATCCTGGTGTTAACTACTAAAATAAATAAAAAAAATTTTCAATATACCACGTTTTTAAGACGGACTAAAAAGTGTAAAATAATTTTTCCTAACCCCATACAGATAGTCCTGAAAATTTGTGATTGTGAATTTTTAAGAGCTATGAAAATACTTGTAAGATTTGAAAAACGTGGGGCGTATGCAATAGATAATTGATGCATGAATAATTCGCCTAACTCACCAACAATTTTATTGCACTGCAAATACTCTCTACACTCCTTATTATTATCTTGCGCCACGTTTTTCGTTTTAAATCTTACAAGCATTTTCATAGCTATT
The DNA here is from genome assembly GCA_028455795.1 of Lasioglossum marginatum. Taxonomy (NCBI): domain Eukaryota; kingdom Metazoa; phylum Arthropoda; class Insecta; order Hymenoptera; family Halictidae; genus Lasioglossum; species Lasioglossum marginatum. The sequence continues at coordinate 2,513,716 of CM052245.1, forward strand.
AAAAATTCACAAACAATCACAAATTTTCAGGAGTATCTGTATGGGGCTAGGAAAAATTTATTTTGTACTTTTTAGTGCGTCTTAATATTTTGTACTTTTTAGTCCGTCTTAAAAACGTGGTATATTAAAAATTTTTTTTCATTGAAATAATTTTCTGCTTTTGAGACGAACAGGCAGACAAGAAAGCGAGTTAATATTGCATTGTCATCCAGTTCTGAGCTATGTTTAAAGTTTCAAGTCTCTAGCTCATCGGGAAGTTAGTTTAAAATCAATTGCAAAATTTGTACCGAACAGACAAACAAACAAACCAACAAACAAACAGACAGACAAGAAAGCAAGCTATCCGTATTTCATTTCGAAATTTCGGCAGTTAATCATTAATCAATGATCCGATTGACGATTACAATTGAAAAGAATGTAATCGTTAACCGCAATCAACGACTAAAGTAGGAGTTTAATTAATCACTTGTCAATCGTTGATTAAATTTTTGCCCAATTCTGCTCGGCACTTCTAGCGACGCTCTATACGTTGTCCATGGAGACGAGACAGTAAACGTAAACATAGCTGCTCAAGTGCGACAGAGTTGATGTTAGCCTTCTCAGGTAGTGGTACTTTGGTACTCTTTTTATTCTAGTTCACAAGATAAGGATGTGTTTCTTTAAAATATGACGTTACAAATTCAGCATAATTTGCTGGTTTAAAAAAATGGAAAGCAAAAATGGGCGGGGATATATTATCGTAGAATCTATTATGCAATTGTTTCTGAAGAGCGTACGAGGCTTAACGTCTCAATTTCAGTTTTATTAAATAAATTGCTTTGGTTTTACCCAATTTTTGTGGTCGTCGAGTGGGCGATCAACATATTGTTGAAAGAGAAATAATATTTCCTATGACCGTACCGGATGAACTTTGGGCCTCTAGATTGCATACGTGAGCAAGAAGGGGAAATAGGCGGATCTGACACCGCCCATTATTCTAAAGAGATCGCATTAAGTTTTCAACCATGGTGGATGCCTTTCCAATGTCCTCAGAAGATTTTTTTGATGTAGTATATAAGCTGCCGCTGCAGCTGAATGATCGTGAATATTCATAGAATATACCTAGCTTCGCAGATACCTAAGGTCTACCTACATCTAAACGTTCCTGTATCTCACTAATTCCACGTATTGTTAGCTCCTTCGGCAAACCTCGAATAGCCTCGGCGATATACACTTCCAGCTAGGGAGATAGCTTTGATGAATCGAAGACAAGAAAAAGTTGGAACATAATAGACGTTGTTGTTATAGACAAACAAATTTGACATGATAGACGTTATCGTTATAGAGAAATAAATTTTCTCAAGGTCGTTTTTTCGGGATTTCAAGGCCACCGAAGTTTTTTTTAATGGGTCTACATATTTTCATTATAACAGTCCTATAGCTCATGAAAAAACAAATTCAACAATGTGCGATATGATGATCTTTACGTGACCTTATATTATAATGTTCTCATATTATTACAATTAACGGAAATATTCATGGTGATCAATATTATTGATCCACCCTATACATGGTCGAGTTCTCGATGTAAAGATCTTATGTAAAGTTTGATGTAGGAACTTTCTAACTTATTGCTAGTTTTAATTATGACTACTTTCTAGGTAGTCGAACATAAGAGGTGCATACTTTTTGTGAAGAGATTTGTCCTTATACTAGTTATGAATAATAATTACTGGAACCACCAAGCCTTTTTCTAGTAATTTTAGTAGTAATTTTCTAGTTTCTCCTTTTCCTTCGAAGCTTCGAAGGGTCGATTGTTGATTGCCGTTTTTTTGTCTTGCCTTTTCCAGTCGTCTTTTCCGTTGCGTAGCGGTTTCAGTCTTTGTCTTTCGTCCGGCAGTAAGTTTGTAAGTTTCATTTTTGATCCCACGAGTATTGCGGCAAATATTGTCATCGGAAGCAAGTGTGTATACAAAATTTCAGCAAGATTGGGACTATGGGAAGTGGTTTAAAATTCGATTACAAGATTTGACGCATACAACAACAACACGGCAAGTTAATATAAGCGTGGTAAAAAGGTATTCTGCTGTAAAGTGTGTGCCATCATTCATGAGACTTACTTATGAGCTCATAAATGCGTCGAGAGTGTGTATAACTGTGCAGGAACGAACACAGTTAGATCGTGGTCATTTGTATTGCGATACTTGCCGCGAAACAATTAAAGTGATTAATCTGAAGCGGTTGCAACGATGGTCCTTCGGAACAGAAAAACCAATCGGACTTCGCGTGCGTATTCAGGATATCGTCATGGTAATAGAACGTTGCGAATGTTCATGGAAAAGAATCTATGCACGCTCGCGCGGACTCACTCGCATACGATTCTGTGCCGGCTCTAGAAGAAAATATTTCATGGGTACATTCTAACATATCGCTGGAAAATCGCTTAATTCAAGGCTCCGATCCGGAATACGGGGGCGAGTTGTTCTAAAGGCCTTAGAAAATCGGGCTAAATAATCTATGAGGTATGTCTAATGAGTGTTCCAATAATAGAACAGTTATTGCACAATAAATCGTGTCGCATGTAGCTTTCGATTGAACTGTTTCCATGTATTCGGAAAATGGAAAATGAATCGTCCATTGAACAGGCAAATGTGCTCCGAATTGTGTCGTGTTTAGTTTCATTTTAATTAGAAAAAAAGTTATAGCAATGAATTTAATTGTAAATTAGTTTTTGATTTTAAACTAAAAATAACAGTAAAATTTTTTCGAATAATTTTGTTCTGATACGTGTAAGATTGTTGCACTAAAAGACTATTTTCTAAAAATAGTAATCTGAATTCAACCTCCGGATGCTATGCCGGAGTCATTTTCGACCGAGAACATCCAAATTGTCATTTAAGTAATCAATTTGTGGCAATTAAACTAACTGAATAGTTGTTTCATTGAGCATATCGGAAAGACTAATGTGTCTACACGAGATATCATCAAAAATAAATTTTTAAAAATTATTAATTAGAGCTGTGAACGGTCCTAAGCATATTGCCAATTATACGGCTATAAAAATCGTCCGTTGTCCGAGGGTTAATTACAAGTTATATGTTTTTAAAAATAATAATCTGAATTAATTATAATTCATATATTTATTTAAATAAGAATTTAGATTCAGGAAGTTATATTTATTGCTGATTCCAGAAATTATAATTGGCATGTCCTTAATAACAATGACTAGTGACTCCACCCTTAATAGAAAAGATAAAAAAGAAAAATAGAAGATCGCAGTTTGATCAACGTCTGTAACACATTTTTAAAATACCGAGTTGGAAGCTTGAGACGATGCAATGATAATACTAAACGAAGAAAAATAACGAAACGCAGGAAACTTTACCCTATCGCGTGTAAAGAAAAAAATTCTGATAAGCCACGGAGAAGGAAGGGGAGAAGCTGTATACACACACGCATTTCACCGTAGACAACTCAGATCGTTATGAAAATACTTTCGTGGCGAGAACTCCGGAGTAGGTAATAGTGAAAGCAAAGATTCCACACCATTTGACTTGACCGCGCAAAGCCAGTCCGACGTATAAGGTGATTCAACTATGTCCCACCTATTTTACTTGCAAACTGTTTGGTGTTTATGAAAAAATGCTTGAAACGAAAGTCGTATGATTTCAGGGTCAGCATACAACGTAATAATTAGCTTTTTCTGTTTTGTTTTTCTATCCAGAATGGGCACCTTGAGCCTCTTCGTTGTAAAGGATAAATTTTAATCTCGTGGTTGATGGGAGAATTGGAACTTGAATAAAAGAACTGTAAGGGTGTATGCTAATAATTACTGAGATATTCTCTATAAATGATTTTTAATGCAAGTAATGCTGAAAATGAGCTATACAGTAAATACTCTATAAACGTAACAGCCTCGGGGGGATTCGGTTGCATTTACCGTAGACGGGACACTATTTTTGAGCTTCAAAAGCCGAGCCAGAGGTAGAGAAGGACAGCGCGTGCAACTTTTTTAATATTGTACTATACGATTTGAATTTTTTTGGGAAGCTAGAGCAATTAGTTTGCTACAGGATGTGAAAAAAAATTTTTTCAAAAATTGCAATTGATCGGTATTGTAGAATTACAATAATTATTCAGTATAACATAATACGTCGGGTATATCGGTGTCAGACCAGGAGACTACTACTAATCCAATAACAAAATTTCTTTATTTTTTATTATATATTCGTGGCATTTTTTTAATGAAAGTGACACCAGATATGATACAATTCCGATAATATTTACTTGTGTAATGAACGATGAAAGTTTCGGACGCAAGGAAGAACAGCGTGTGGGAAAGCCTTTGAAATGTGCCGGTGCACTGCGACTCTCCGCGCGACTCTTCCTTCCCCATACACTATCCTTCCTTGCGTCTTTTTTAAATTTTAATATTTATTAAAAATATTTTTATATTTTTACTATATTATGCCAAAATTTTATGAAGGATGTTTTTACCATTTTAGTGTCACACCTTGTAGTTTTGAAAACTTCTACGCTCTTCGATTTCGCTGAAATTCTGGAAACATGATAAAAAGCTAAATGCAAAATTTGCGAGAAGAATTTTTGGTCTGGATTAGATTTAGGTTTTTATAATTTTAGATGATTCAAATCGCCAAAAATCCTTGTAAACATCGTTATACAAAATCAGACTATCCTCGAAATTTCAGCTAAATTGGGCGTGATCGAAATAATAAAATAATAATAAATACATGAACAATCAATATTTTAATTTATCATTATCGTTTTTCATTTTTCCGATGTTCCTAGAAAATTCATTGCTGTTTTAATATGAAATTTCAGTTTTTCTTTTGTCCGCCATTGTATCTCAGTGGTATAAATAATATCATCCGCGCGTACACCACGCGAGAAATTATCCTTCGCCAGATAATATGGGATTTCGGAGACCCCAGCTTCAGATTTTTTAAAAGAATTTTCATATGAATAAAATTAAATCTGTTTGTTTACTTTTTATCCTGTATTATCCTTTCTCCCAAATTGATTAAAAACGAGGCTATTTATGTCGGGGTCTAAGAGACCCTCCTTACTATTTATGTGTTATTAGACCTTACCTTGCGAGAAATTAATTGTGCCTGCGTGGATGCATCCCGTGGATCAAGAATTCGTGTAACCGGACACGGTAAATTCAGATAGAAGCAGAGTTACCCAACTCTGGATAGAAGTTGAGTTTCGGAAAGTCGACGAAGAGGTAGAAAGGAGAAAAGAAGAAGATCGGCATTCAGTAGTAACGAACGATCGAGGAACGGCCGGGGCAGCATACGTCGAGAAAGGTTCATCAATATTCATAAGTCGCACTAGGCCTATCCGCGTCTCAAGGATTCAAGGAGTTTCCAGCAAGCACTCATTCTCTTCCCCTGCCTCTCTCTCTCTCTCTCTCTCTCTTTCCCCCTCTCGTCCTTCTTCCTCTTTTTTCATCCAGGGTGTGGGACTGCATATAACACGGTCAGAGACATTCGCGCGACTCGCAATTCTCCGCGTAATGTGCACATGTGCTCACCTAGTTATTTACGTTGCATTCTACATGCACATTGTCATATCGCGTTAGCGTTTTCCTTTTACCGGCTATTCGACGCGAACTGCACCAACATTGCATTCGACCAACTTATCCTATCGGATTTGATTTAAGGCTGGTAGTGAAATATGACATTCTACGGACAATAGACCGTTCGTTCTCATTATATAAGTACTGCCAACTAAATCTTGCTGCATCGGCGTGCAATATCCTCGAACGGTTTCATTTGATTTATTTATTAGACACAAATATTCACTTGCAAACGCGCACTTTGTTGCAGGGTTTGACACATTTTACTTGAAGCAAAATAACAGATATTCATTTCAAATACTTTGGTACCTTTATTTGATAAATCACATGGAGAAAGCATTCCTATTTTCTGTTTGATTCAAATAAATTTTTATTTCAGAAATACTTCACTCAAATAGAATAACAAATATTTTATATGAAATGTTGATCAGAATTAATTAATTATTTGAGTTGTGTAATTTGTTATGATCCCGGAAATCCTTCAAGATCAAATGTTAAAATTAAATTAGTATTACGTAAAATTTGAAATATCTTAGTTAAAAATATCTCGAAACACAGAAGACATAGAAAGCTGAATTTTGGCACACAGTCAGCCGGTAGCCGAAAAGGGTGCACGAATATCTTTTTTATCCTGGAAATCCATCAGGATCAACTTTTAAGATTAAATTAGTAAAGACTGTTGGCTCAAAACAATATTCTGAGTTAGGATTATTCTCAGAGACGTGGTACGTCGATCGTCTAACCGTAAAAAACACATGTGAGGGACGTATTACGTCATCGGGCCAAACGTAAACAACACGCATGGGAGACAAATGTTATTGATTTATTATTCAATTCAAGATAATAAATTTTTATTGTGCAATGATCAATTGGTCGTAATTATTTATCAAACACTATATGCGCGACACGTTCTATACAAATCTGTATTTCAGACACAGTTGACGATGCTGACCTAATAGAATTAGAGAGTATTGATTTTATATGAAAAAGTATTTGATCAAATAAAAAATGAAATGAAAAGTTATTTAAAAAGAAGAATTTATTAACGTATTCATAACTCCTTTTCTCGATTTTGAATTGTTCGCGTGGTCGTGATCATTATTATTACTCTATTCCTACACAAATAACAAAACAATCAAAATAAACTAATAATCTAACCTAATAGAATTAGAGAGTATTGATTTTTTATATGAAAAAATATTTGATCAAATAAAAAATGAACTGAAAAGTTATTTAAAAAGAAGAATTTATTAACGTATTCATAACTCCTTTTCTCGATCTTGAATTGTTCGCGTGGTCGTGATCATTATTATTACCCTATTTCTACACAAATAACGAAACAATCAAAATAAAGGTTATTTGTCTGTTCAAATAAACTAACACATGATTATTTCAAAAAACATATAGACAAGTATAATAAGATATAATGTCTTATGATTTTTCGGATATAGTAATTTGGGTAATGCGCAACTTTGGTGCGCAGTAACGTGTGTCGAGCTCGACTGTTTGAAAGTTCGCGCCGATTTCGGTACACAGTCTGCACACTTGAGAAACGTTTGTTCGTTCCTGTACACTGTACGTAGTCGGAGAGCGTGTTTGCATTGCATGTACGCGCGATCGGGCTCGTGCATGCACGTGTAATGTATACATTCTGCGGTCGTGATAAGATCGAGAAGAAGCTTGCGCAATCTCGAGTAGCGATTACCACGGGAGGCAGTGTCGCGGACAGACGGACAGACCCGTCGCCGCCACTGCCAACGGCTCTTACTTGCGTGTTGCTCCCAGTCTCAGCGCACTAACAAGGGGAGTGCCAAGGTGTGGAGATCGCTTTTCGAATGACACTAGGTACAATTTCTGCTATGTATCTAATGTTACAAAACCCCTCGCGCCGCTCGTCAGAACAGCTTTTCGTTTTTGAGAAATTCCTCTTGAAAGTATCGTATGTTCCTAGTCACCCGGTTACAAGACAGACGACAGCAGAAAACGATTGTAACTTTGTGGTGACAACGTGTACGACTACGATGCTGCAGCCCCGGCATTCGAATCGTATACAGCTGGCTTTTTCCTCTTTTCAATATGTACCTTTATTATGAAGTTTTCATGAAATTCATGAAATTTTATTACCATATTTTTATTAGCTCGCTTTCTTGTCTGTCTGTCTGTCTGTTGGGAGACAAATTTTGCAATTGATTTTAAACTAACTTCCTGATGAGCTAGAGACTTGAAATTTTAAACATAGCACAGAACTGGATGACATGCAATATTTAAAAAAATTTTTTTGAAAAAGCCTATGCGTTTATTATATTTACATTTATGAAAACATGACTTTCAATTCGGTTTACGGTCTTCATCACGAGTATAGGTTTTACTAGTAATTCTTTCATTATAAGTAGACAGTACACGCGATATTATCAACGACATCGAATTTTATCAACAAGTGACTAAGATTAAGTAACCGTAATCACGTATTAACGATAATAACGCTACTATCCTGCACGGTAACTTCTGGCTCTGCTAAGATATTGTTAGAGAATAACTACTGCGAATATAGAGTAACACAGAGGTTATGTTGTACAAAGCAGTAAAAAATAGAGGTTAGAATTACGTCAAGAATAGTACATATTCTAGAACAGATATCTTCAGAGCCGCAATAAAACGTCTCGTAGCCTCAGTTACAAAGTGGATAAATCTGCCATATCGACCAATAAAATGGAAAACTATCGGCGATAAACGCCGGCTGTTATCACTCGAAGGTAACTAAAATTCTAGTCTGACGAATCACCGACTCATTTGAACGTTAATCAGTTCGCTGCGGTGTCATATCGGTAATGAGTATCAGGCTTCAATGTCGCGTTAATCGCGTTATTACTCGTTGTGTACACATATACATATACCGCTATAGGCTAACGCCCCATCCATTCGATCCCGTTTCCTTTTTTCTGTAACAGCAGCCTCGAGCGAACGATTTTCTCGCGCGCCTCCACCTCTTCAATCTATTTTTCTCCCTCTCCGTTACCCGCGCTTTTTATTTCTCTTTCTCGTCTACCCCCTCTCCCTCTCACCATCGTCCCTTTATCTCTCTCTACTTCTCTATCACTCGCGCTCTGTCTCGAGTGGTTTTCGCGCTTTCTTTCCTCGATTATAAAACGGTTACGCTGAAAGCGTCGGTGTGTCGCGCTCACAACGGATTTAACCGACATGCCTCCCAGGTAGAATACGTCGCGGAGACTCGCTCGATTTGAAGTTCCTTGATCGAAGATAACGCGTCTACTAGCTAGATTCCACGTTCGACCTTCGATTTGATAACGCAAGGATAACGTTCCGACGAGAATGCACTTATCGCCCGTGGCGATTGAGTCGGGGCGGCTGGAAATTTGCGCCAACGTCGGTTAAAAGATTGTATTGTCCAGGGTTTCGCCGATTGGCGCCTATGCACAGCCACAGTGAAAATTGTACGTAATGTATCGACCTTTAAAATGACCTTTAAAACTACCACCACCGGTTGAAATGACCGGTTTACAATTTTTTATTTCACCATTATTGAAGTATTAACAATGATTTTGTTAGAAATGATTGTATAGATATCTTTAGTAGAGCACGTATTACGATAGGAGCAGCACAAAGTTAAAATAAAGTTAATCTTGTTCGGTAGGTCTAACCTCTTGTTAAACTTTTGAAAGAATGATATTTTCACGGATGATAGCAAAATAAATACGTTTGGGTCTGATGGGAAAACTTAAAATGTGATCAGAAAAATTAGTAAAGTCAATGCCACGACGATTACAGGTTATAAATAAGAAAGATATCCCACCAAATATTAAAATCAATTTTTTCAATGTTATTATGTAATTATGCGTGATTTCATATCTCGTGAGGTCAGTCTCGGTTTCTAATTTCTTTAGTTTCTGTACAACTGTACTTCTGTACAAACTAAAAATATATTAAACTAGAAAAGTTAAAATATGCAGTGGCCGGAATTAATATTCGGACGCTCTAAAAAAGACGATAAACTTTTTAATATTGTACTATACGATTTGAACTTTTTTGGGAAGATGGAGTAATTAGTTTATTATAGGATGTGAAAAGAATTTTTTCCAAAAATTGCAATAGATCGGAATTGTGGAAAAAAATACTAAAAGTTGCATTTTACAATTTTTTTATGAGGGCCTATTTGAAAAATTTAAAAAATACGTTTCGTAGATCTGTGTGAATTAAACATATTCTAAAAATTTCGTAAAAATCGGTCGACGTTGCAATGAGCTACAAACGTTTCAAGATAGTGAAAATTGCAGACTTTCAAGATTTTCGGCCTCCAACTGCAATAAATCTAAGGATTCTTACATCTTTATCATCTTTTAAAAAATCTCTTTTCCCGTAGTAAACCAATTGCTCTAACTTCCCAAAACAGTTCAAATCGTGTAGTACAATATTAAAAAAGTTATCGTCTTGTTTAGAGCGTCCGAATATTAATTCCGGTCACTGAACGTCGCATACACGGATAGGTCACACGTGGATAGGTCAGGAATTATTCTAATTATAAAAATGGAAGTATTCAGATAAACTACGGCGAAACAGGTTCAGGAACATATACAAGTACAATAGCCTGTCGTGGATCTGCAATGATCCCAGCTCCCCCTTCGGTCTGACTTTCAAACATTCCACCACCTGACGGTTAATTCGTAAGAGTATAAAATCGTCGCACGCTCTGCGGTGTAGAAGAGTGAAGAACCGAGGGAGAAGAAGGTAGGCCAGGGCGGTGGTTGTTTGACCGAGACGATAACTCGTCTTCGTGACTTAACGGGTTCACTTGGAACGCGAAACGTCCATATGCCGCACCGCGCCGCGCCGGATAGAAGAGAAAGAAGTCGGTGCTGTGCGCGCGGGATCGAAGAAAATCTCCGGGCGCAAGAATCTCGCGTTGAGGAGCACTGATCTGCAGTGTATATCGTGTATTAGTCTGGACATGGTGGGGATGGTGGTGAAGGGTGCCGGAGGAGGACGCGGAGGGGCTCAAGGCCGGTCACGCTGTCAAGCAAGAAAGCCTGCGCGCCGAAATATCAACATGACTGTCCAACTCGGTTAGCCTCCGCTTGCTGCTCCGATTACCTCTCCATGTTCTTGAACGCGTGCGTCTATCTCCCGTCTGTCCCGCGTCTACGTCGAAATTTGTAGAATCATGAGAAAAACCCCCGGAAAACGATCTCCTTATCCGCTGGGATCACAGTAAAGTGGATGGTCGAACGATTTAGAAAGAACGGAAAGCTAGGGGTGGGAGAAATGGAGAGAGAGAGAGAGAGAAGATATAGTAAAGTTTCGGACAGGTGGTAAAGGCGCAGAGGGTGACAGCTGATATAGTCTGCGACTCTGGTTATCGGGGAAGGTTACGAAACTCGTAACCACGAGAAAGGCTGCGACACGGTCTCGCAGGACAGAAGCGGAATACTCGGGTGGGTGTGTGAGAGATCGTGCGTGAGCGAGTACCTCCGCGGCCGGGAACGGGAGATCGAGAAAGAGAAAGAAAAAAGACGAAGAAGAAGAAGGATACGCTGAGACAAAAGGGAGAGAAGACGCCGAAAGCGGAGAAAGAGATTCGGACCGATCGCGGATCGAGCGAGTTCACCGAACGCCGCGAAATTCTCGGACGGGTCTGGTTTATCGCGGCATTAGGGACCCAGTCCCGCTGATAAAGCAGAGAGCGGTTTTCTATCGGCGAGAAATTCGTTCAGTGAAAAACGAGTAAAAAAAACCGAACGACGGAGACGGCGACCGAGAGGGAGAAGCGGTCGATGAAGAGAGAAAGAGAGAGAGCGAGAGAGAGAGAGAAAGAGAGAGAGAGAGGAAGAGAAGGGTGAAAGGATGAAAGGAATGGAATGGAATGGAAAGGAAAGGGGACGGACGAGGAAAAGGAGGAGCGAGCGCGTCGAGGGGTCATCGGGAAACATAACCTCTGAACGCTCCATGTTCGACTGCCTCGAGAGACACAGAGACGTTTTTCGACGTTCGCCTCGTTTCCGCTTTCATGCTTCCGCGTGTAGCCTTACCTTATGCTCGTCGTTCGTGGAGCGATGGCCCGCGGGTCTCGACACTTATCCGATCGTTTCGCGTTTGAGCGCAGCGTCCGAGACACGACGACACTCTTGACAGTTTTCCACGATGATGTGTGTCGGCGATAGTTTTTTCATTGGTACACGAAGCCCAGCCGGACAGCCCGGATAGATCACAACACTACCGACACTGAATACGCGACACTTCGGCAGACTCGTGATCGGGCGTCTTCGGACGAAGTAACAGGCACCCGAAAGAGCATGGCACACCTTCGCGTCACGTTACAACGAGTTACAACAAGCCACGGGCAGCTACAGGCACGGGCTACCTCGGACTCTCTGTCTCCGTCTCCGTCTCCGTCTCCGTCTCCGCTGTTGACTGGTGGCTACCTCACACCACAACCTCGTCTCGTACCTGTGTCTCTCTTTCTCTCTTTTTCTCTTTCTACGCTCGTGCATGGAGCCACTGCCGATAGTACAGTGCATCGCCACCAGATGGTCCATCCTGTCGCGCCTCTACTCTGTTTCTACATATATGTATACATCGCCACTCGAAAGATTCGCGCACCCTTCGCTATTTAAAAACGCCTCTTTTCTAGACCTTACGGCATCTTTCTCCTGACCCATAGTCAGGGACGTTTCTATAAAACACCTGGAATATTGGTTCAACAATTTTCATGTCATAGATTAACCTTTAGAGGGCCGTTCTTGGTCACTAGAATGGCCAGGGACAAGGTGTCGGTTTTATTAGGGCTACCCATAAGTAATACCGTTTCTTGATGTTTATATAAAATTTTATTTTACTTAACACTTAGTATAGATTCATGAATTACAGATTAATTTCACAATAAGCACACTATTAACTTAATGGTAATAAATCCGATTAGTTATGTATATAAATTGGTCGTATGGTAAATTCAAATTTCCAATGACAAAACGCATTTCGTACACTAATACTTGAGATAAACTAAAAAGAACACAGATTTCTATCTGATCCCATTTGTTAAATAAATAATAGTCAAGTTCAAGTCTCTCGAAGTAATGTATCAATCAGTTTTCTTCGCGTCTGCAGTGTTAATAGCACGTTCTGTTTTTACGCGAATATTTTATTGACAATGAATCTCTTTCTACTAAGAAGAACTTTCATATTTTTACCTCCTACTAAAGTCATAATTCATTACTACATTTAACACAATATTCGATTTTATTTATATTGAACTAGAATAGCAATGTTGTACCATTTTTGGTATGGTTAGGTGTATCGATATTTTTCCATTAATACATTCCGAAGATGTTCAGATGAATTCACAATTTTTAGCTGTGCCAATTTGCAGCCGTAACCGTGAGACAACTTTTTTGTTTTAGGAAGTAATTTTGTAATAAGCAGAAGAAAGTTGTCCAACGAGTTGAGAGAAGATGGTGACTTGGAACTAACAATAATTTAATAACAATTTCAATGCTACTTTTCTTCAAATTACGTTCTTCTGTAATTTCAAGTCTCTGTTCATTTAAAATTCGTAATTTCCGTTAACGTTAACTGTTTAGCTATTCGCTTGCGAAGGTTTGTTCATAAGACATTAATTGTTTAAGATCACATTCGGAATCAACTAGCAAGTTATACCCGAATTAGATTGTACGACCGCAGAAACCCCTAATACCGTTTCGTTAGTATTTATTTACAGTGTCGCCAGAGGAGGGGAGGGAGGGGAAAAGTTGCCCTCTCTCTGCCGGACACATGCACGACAGAGACGAAACGCGTCACGTGATCGTGCCGCGGCGACAGCGTGGGGGAATAGCGTCATAGAAGGGGAAAGCAGAGTAGAATCACAAGTCTTGACCTGGCGACACCGAGTATTGATAACGTATAACTAACAGCGACATGAATTTTGTCCAGCTTTTTGCGATTCTAGCCCAATGTGTAACGGATAGAGCTTTACGCTAATTCGCGTTTCACCAGAGCACTCCGGTAAACAGCGGAACTAGGGAAAAATAGATTTTCTGGACCAACTATGTCCGTATGCTAACAATAAAGTAGAACTCGTTGATGCTTGAAAATGTATTTCCTTGTATTTGACAAAATTTGCGGGTGTTACAAGCACAGAAATCTTTACAGTCTACTTATTGTGGTGTTACTGTTATATGTATGTTGATGATTGAAAAGTCGAATTTTCCTTAAAGGGTTATACACCTTGAAACAGTTTAGAAGTAGGAGAAATTTAATCATTTTTTCAGATATAAAATAACGTTTCTTTAAAAAATTAATACACAGGGTGACCCAAAAATACTTCCTTAGAAGGGATGGTTCTCAAAAGTAAGAACATGGTTTTCTTTAACCCTCAAGTGAACTATTGAACCGATGCGACCCCACAAATGTATGCTAATAATTATTAATAATACAACTATTTGTGGATTTAGATGACATTTTACAATTATTAAATATAAATATAATTTAATTATATCATTACATTTTTAAAGTACATTTTGAAGGTTCACTTAAGGGTTAGGTTAGGTGTCCGAAAGGGAGGATGGATGATGTTTTTCATTAGCCACAGCTACACATGAATGGAACGGTACTAAATTTTAAGGTTGTTCGTTTCGATATTAATGAATTTCTCAGGGAAACAGACAGTGAAAGAAATGAGAGTAAAACGTTCACGTAGCAAGGCTTGGTTCATAGTAGCATAAGTCAGGTAGACGTAAATCATCATGGTTCAATGCTCGAGGCTGACCGGGGTCGCCAAAGCATTTTGCTTCGGCTCCGCTTGACAGCGATTGGCATTTATAATTCCCGGCAATGTGGCAAAAAAAGCCGCGGAATGCGTTTGATTCGAACCCGTTTGAACGCGTTTCAGGAAACGTGAGTTAGTCCTTTCCACCGTGACGATCATATCGATTAGATCGTTCTTGCCGAGTGACTCGCGAACTATTGCGATTGCATTTTTTTCAAGTGGGCGCCGCGCCGTGGGAAATCGACGAAAATAACGATCAATATTAACGCGTTCCGTTCCCTTCGGCTAATCATGAACGTTTCCGAACGAAACGGAGCTCCTATGAAAAACCCATCAAAAAAAAAGAAAAAATAGAAGTACAGTAAAGTCTTGATCTAAGCCGCTTCCTCGGGTCTGTGTTTCGACATAGATCGCGTGGGACTACTATTTTTTTGACTTCACCGACTGTTTCCTAGATCTTGTGGTTGTACTATTTGTTTGTGACCTCACCGACCGCGCCGTTGATTAAACCACTAAATACAGTGCAAATTATATCGTATTTAATGTCACTTTAATCAGAAAAATGCCGCAGATAAGTTGGTGAAAGTGCCATAAAAAAATAATGAAAAATAAGGAAGTTTTGAAATTGGATTGGTAGTGGTTCACACCGATATACCCGACCCCGTATCGGATTACGCGGCATGTTTACACTTTACACTCGGCGACCTACCCGGAGGAGGGGGTAGTCGAATTGATTATGATCGTACAGATCCGTCCGACTTATTGTTAGATCAAGACTTTACTGTACTGCAGGTACACGGGTTTCGATACCGGTGCGTTACGCGGAGCTCGAAATCGTTTGCACTTTTGAAATTCACCGTTTCGTAATGGCGGCGAACAGGCATTTCCGTCGGATAGTTCCTCCTTTATTTCCAGCAGACACACGAATGCAGAAACGTGTGACGGTAACTCGGTGAATGGCCGAGCGACGGACGCGTTCAACAGCAGAAACGTGAACATTGATTGGCGTACATTTTATTAATCACTTTTTATATGTACATGTGGACATATTGTGTGTATGTACGTACGTAAGGCGGTTATCAGAGTAATGTAAATAGACGACACCACTATAGTCACAATCCTTTTAAAAATAACATGCGCGACACAGCCGGGGTCGGACGAAGTCTTGAAAAAGTGAATGGACTCGTTCTTTCCCCGTTACTTTCTATCAACGTTTAAACCGTTTAATAATAATTATCCGAAAATTTCATAAATCTTGTGTTACCGTCTCGACCAGCTGGCTCTCCGAGGACCGTTAATTAGATTAACGGCCGTCAATGGGCAGACAGTCTTTCCACTTTAGCGGCAAGGGCATTTCTCGCGCGTACGGTTACACCTATAGCAAAACGCGTCGCAACGGCAGTAAATCTAACTACAATAAGCGCATAGTATCGCCGAGCGGCCGATGCACCGTGTGGTTGGCCGCCGCGCCGCCGCGCCGATCCATCTCTATCCTCTTGCCGATCCTACCGAGGCACAAGCATCAGGTACCTGCAATCTGTCGCAATATTTGGAACCGATTCAAAAAAGCTCGTCCGTGACGAACGACCTATTTTCTCAACGGGGAATGCGATGGCATTAGATTCGTCGGTGTCGGGGTCGGGCTGCTGCTACAGGATCGACTTAGCGCCCTGTGAGGCTCCACGGTGAGGAATGTCCTGTCGCTGGTTGGGGGTGCAGAAGTGATTTCCGGTTCTATGGGGCTGGGACATCGCCTTTGGGCGCAGATCGACAGGTTGCTCCTGGATAGCGTTTGCAATGGTATCTGATAGATCCTTATCGGCTTCCAATCGTTCTGGCTATCTGCGAAAGAAGAGCACAATCACACCTTTTTGTCGACCTCGACGCGAGAACATTTTTATCACGGACTCGGTTATCGAGATTTCTTACGGTTTAAGACGATCAATCGCGGTTTCAATATTTCGTGCGTGTTAAATACTAATAACTAGGATTTTATGCACCTATAGCAACAATTAGAGCCTTGAACTAAGAAAAACTCTCGGAACGAATAATTCAGATGATCAGGTTCTACTGTATATCAAAAAACATCAACAAATTTCTACTTTCCAGTTGAAGTACTTTTTCAGAGATGCATCCTCTCAAAACAATGTACGAAAAATCTCGGACGTTTACAACAAATGCGACACAATCAGCCGTTGCGAAACTTGCGACAATCGTCTGTTGAACTTTATCAGCCGGAACGTTCATTTCTGCGTGCACTTATCCAACAAAGAAAAGGAATCGACTGGCGAATCGACTCCGAAGGAGGCGTGACTACGTTTACGAAATCGGTGAAGGCTTGCGAAACATGAAGCCGATAGCTTTGAGGAATCTTGTTGCGTTTCATCCCGAGCGTTGCGTGCATTGCGAAACCGCGCGAATTACAGAAATAGTAGGAAAATTATGATTTCTCCCGGACGAGCGTACATACTTTGCGAGTTAGATCGAGAGGACGAAGATTGCGCGAAAGGAGGCGGACTAGAAACCGGTTCTTCTTTGTCCGAAGGCTTCGCGTCCAGCCGAATTCTTTCGCACTTCCTCGGCAGAAACTCCGGAGCCGTCGTCGCGAAGAAGATGTCTTGCTTCGATGTGATTAAATTCAGATTCGGCATGGCCATCGTGTGCACCAGATTCCCGTTGATGATCAGCCGAATCTCCATGGTGTCCTTGGTGAATGCGATCACGTAAGGGAAGGCACAGGCTGAAAATAGTTCTTTGTTTAGAAGTGTACCCAAGAGCCGGGAAATCGTGTCGAATAGACGCACGACCGTCTCTAGTACAGATCGGAACATCGTAAATTTGGCAACGCTGTCTCAGTACGATTTGAAGTGATTTGTGCATATGTAGTAGCTTGATTGGAACAGCTGATCAGACTCATATTCTGTCTGGATGCGGCGTTGCCACATCACATGTTCCGGCCTATGACGGCCACATGACGGCTATACTTTACCTATAGCGGCTGGCACGGAGTTCCAATTGAAATCGAATTCGGATGGCGCGGTGTTCTCCTCGACCAATTTTTGGAAATGACACGTGTCTACGAGTACGAAGATTCTATTAAAAACCATACCACGGAGATAATTTCCGATGTATACGTACTATTGTAGCAGAGTATTAATTCCGGTTCTTCGTCCTCGCAGAGATCCAAAGCCGCGACCAAGTGCGGCTTCGAGGTTCCGTCGATGTGAAGAATCCTGGTGCTTCCGGTCGCAGAAATCAGTTCGAAGTGGTGTCGAACTCCGCAACAGAGGGTCCATTCGTTGGCAGAGTCCGTGCTCTCGATCATCGTGACTAGCGATGGTGTTTCGCTTGCATTGAACTCTTTCAATACCGTGAAACCGTCCACGGTGTCCATGTCCGCTGTGGAACACCACGCGGTCCAAGCTGCGCTGTGTTTCCATTGAAGCACCGTCAGACGTCGGCCAACTGCCACGCACTAAAAGCAATTGCATCATAAGGAAATGAAACAAAGGAGAATGAAAAATTAGAGATTTGAGGTTTCCGGGTGTAAGTAGCTTAAAAACGGATGGGTAGAGTGGGGGACAAGTCTTAATCTAACGACACTGCAAAGAAGAACTCTAAAAGGACACGGCTTACACCAAGGCCGTCTCTATACAGGCCGGAACATTTGATGTAGCAACACCGCAAAGAGACAGAACATCAGCCCAATCAAGCTACTGTTCGCAGTAGCATAGATGTAGAGACGGCCGGGATATAACGCGAATGACTTCAAATCACTTCAGATAGGACTGAGACAGCGTTGCCAAATTTACCATGTTCCGGTAACTCGAGAGCATCAACAATAAAAGCTGTAAGAACGAAGAAGTTGAGCGGAAAGAATACCATGCGCAGATGAGATCCGCCAGGCATGGTGGTGGTGTACAAATGACAGCCTCTTGACCGTGGTAGCCTTCTGTCTTTAATGTGGGACCGTCCTCTAACAGCCAAGGGACGCACCCGAACGCGTCCACGTGGACGAACTGACGGCTTGAATTTCGCTGTGGTTCGCGAGAAATTGTCCCAATCATTGTCTTCGCTTTCGTCAGCGTCGTCGTCAACGTCGTCTCCGTCGCCGTTATCCTCGCAGTCCTGATCATCCTCCCGCTCATTCAACACCTCCGCGGACCTGTTAGCTGTGGTGCCGTTTTCGAATTCTCTCAAACGAAACACGTAGACGTTGCTCTCTTTCCCTTTGTCTCCCGTCCGGAATAGTAGTATTCCGTGTTGTTCTACTACGTCTAGTTGTTTAATTTGTACGGACTCGTCGAAGATCATCCTGTGGGACAGGCAGTCTGAAATATCAAGCGGATGTTTATCGTTCACTCGGGGTACGTCAATGAACAAAGCTATATCGAGTTACACCGAATTTGATGTTTGAAACTAATGTAAAGAATGACATAGAGCGTTTTCATCAACGGAACCCTGGTAGAGTATGGTAAGCATGGTCTTCGTTAAGTTATGCTTTCCGAAGAATAACTCCTTCGAAGGTCAACATATTATACATGGTTGAATTTGTCTTTTTATTAGCTATAATTTTACACTAATCAAAATACGTCGTTCCCCATAATTGAACCAAACATTTTCTGTCCGAAACATTTACTTGTACTACTAAAAACAACGGAGATCTTTTCGGTGTAAGTGTTAGGTCCCTCGCCCTGTATAACCGTTTCAAATAGTTATTTTCAGAACCGCTTCAATCCCTGGTTCGAATTCGTGGACGAATTCGACTTTCGTTGGAAGATAGTAAGAATCATGAGAGGATATTACCTTCTATTAAAAAGGTACCATTCTCCGTAGCAAGAATGACTTTACTGTCCAGCCAAACGTCTCCGCAGACGACCTCGTGAGGGAAGTCCGGATAGATGCATCTCGGCTCCCATGGTCTGGGCTTCAATGGGCCAGCAGTGGCCAGCGAAGTGGGTGCTAGTCCTCGCACGATAGCTTCCAGCTTCAAGGCCTGGCCGACGCGTACCACCTCGACAGCACGCGTCTCCTCGCGACGTCGACCTGGAGCCTCCACCACATCCGACAAAGCTCGTCGGTTTAACATGCTCTGCGAAAATGCAACGGGTGTTCGTTCCAGGAGGGAGAGGGGATACAGCCAATGCGCGGTTCATTTTCAAGCTTATCGAAATTTCGCAATTCGCGCTGGTAAGTCCATGCCGGAAGCATTCTCGAAGGAAGATAAATACTACGTTCGAACTCTACGTTTGCAGTACAAGGTGTTTTCTGGTCAAACTTACGTTGCTCTTGCCCTCCTGCGTATGCTCCTGGTACATGTCCCTGAGGAGCGCGTCCAGGGTCCTCTCTCGCTTCCGCGAGAACGTGGGCGTATTGAAGGTGGCCTTCTCGCCGTTGATCAGCTTGACGAGCAAGAACTCCCGTAGGGTGAACGGGTCCTCGAAGACAGGCGGACAGGGCAGGCTGGGTCCGAACAAAGGGACGCTCTCATCGCAATAGATGGCCACGCGCCATCCTTTGTTGTTCTCCTCGATGGATACAACGGCGAACACGTCTGCGTCAAAAGATCCGGTTCAATCTCCGGCGGCCGTCGCGGTGCATCCCGTCGTCGGTCCACAAGGGTAAACGACTTACGCGTAAATTGGCTCCTGATGCAATTTGGGTTGAATGTGTCTATGACGTCGGGGTCGTCTGTGTAAATAATATTCACGATATCATTGCCGATGTGCCGCTTCCTCTCCAGTTGCTGCGGGTTGTCCTTTGAATATGGCAGCATCGTACTGACATGGTACATCACTTCGTGGCCCGCGTACACCGTATAGTAACTTTCTTTGCCGGTCATGTCGCCTGAAATTTCGTGTCGCGTGTCGATCAAAATAGTTCAAATCAATTTTACTATTTGACGGCCATGTCAAACAATTTCTGGACCTGAATTTATTCGGAATAGGAAGGTCCTCACCGAATTCAATGATCTTGTTGTCTGTTATCAAGGTCAACATTCTGAACAACTTTTCTCTATATATGTTACCGCCGTTTGCAAAAATCTACGAACACATGATATAGCGAATTCTCTGCGAGGGGATGCAAAGAGGTCCTCTGCCTTAAAGGTCAAATACGGTTGTTGGAAAAAGGTGAAGTTCGCTACAGTCATTTCAACAGTTTACAGCGAACATTTTTTTTAAAATAGTTAAATAGTTTTTACTAAGGTAGTGGTGGTAACATATAAGGGACAAGTTGTTCAGAATGATGACTTTGATAACATATTTCAAGATCATAAGATCCCATATCACTCACCATCTGAGTTTAATCTGGTTGGACTCATGTTCAATTATAGAGAATATATGATTTATAACAATTCTAGTCAAATGTTATTAAATATCTTACCGACAGGTACGAAATATTTTCATGAAAATAAAATAGGAAGATGAATGGTTGTACGGCGTTTTAGACAGATATTCCGTTATAGATTGTGAAACCCTCGCTTTAAGGAATGTTCGATAAGGGCGGGGGCAAAAATATCAAAGCAAAAAATACGGTAATATAGAAAATGGTCGGCACCTTTCACGTCCAAGCCACCTCTGTATTTGTCCCAGTTCTTCAACCATATTCTCTCGCCCATGATCTCCAGGAAGTTCTCGAACTCCGGGCTACTCTGCTCTGTAAACGAGACACCGTGTAGAATGGTAACAGCTGACCTATTTAATCGTTAAAGTTTCACCACTAATCAATTTACCATTAGACAGCATCTCGTCGTCGGTAGTTTGCCCCTTTTTCGCATATATCACACCGAACTTGAAGTTCACCGAGCCCTCCTGCTCCTCCAGCAAGAGCAGGTCCTGCGGCGGGAAACTTAGTTGTATACTCGTCCGATCGGGTTATAGGTCTGGGTATGGGCATCGGTAGAGGACAAGGAAACTCACCTTCTGTATTTCCGGCGAGAAAACTTCGCGCGGTACTTTATCGAGTTTCTCCAGTCCGAAGAAGTTGCTGAAATTTCAATCAGATTCGAATAAAATTCGCGTTAGATCGTCCCTTATCTACAGGGTGCTTCCTTAATCTTGCGCTTCTTAATACTTTCGTTAGTTTTGCCGACACAAAAAAATTTTACGACCTTCATTACGGTAGTACTAATAACATTTACCTGAGAATTTGTCTGATTGTTATCGTTTTGTTCGCAGAGTATGGCAGCGATATTTTCTGGGCGCCCTAAATATTTTATTTCTTTCGTTACTAAATTCTGTACGTTGTTTCTCATAACGTGTTTTCATTGTATAATGAGTTACTTACGGTTTTCCTCCACAAAATGACCCTGTAATGAGGGACACTTTGATCGCTAACTTCGCTTGTCACGACTGACAAAAACAAAGGATTTCTTTCCTGATCAGCGGCAACGTAATTCTGATGCACTGAAGAGAAATCACAAAGAGATTAGTAATTGTTTTCATCTCACTTTGTTAAGGAATACTTAATTAGTATTATATGATTGAAGAATTATAGTAAAGTCTTGATCTAAGAAAACGGGAACCGCAGGATCTACGAATATCCCTTCCACTGCGGGACATACTCCGCGACGGGCCAAGAAGCTCGGCTGCCTCGGTCGCAGAGCAGTGTAAAGTGTAAACATGCCGCGTAATCCGATACGGGGTCGGGTATATCGGTGCGAACCACTACTAATCCAATAACAAAACTTCTTTATTTTTCATAATTTTTTTATGGGACTCTCGTCAACTTATTATATCGTAAAATGACACTAAACACTGTCGCGATACCTTGGAAGCATAGTCGATTCGAAGAAGATATAGCGATCAAAATAATCTCTCTATCGAACGGGGTACTTATCGAAAATTCTTAAAATCAGAGATAGACACTTTACTTACATTTTCCGAGGAAGTACTTGAAATACCAGCGCGTTTGGTACTCGGGATTTTCCAATATCGGTGTGCTGGGCGAGCCGAACATCTGCATAATGATAATGACAATGATCTGATTTTATCGACAACGAAATTGGGGGACTGGGAAAGTGAGACGAGTTTAAGGAAACTGGAAAATATTCTTCTCTAATCGACTCGTTGTTAGGTCATTACTTGACAAAAATGGAATTTGTGAAAATTAAAATTTTAGGTCATACACTGGTTTTTGCCTCATTTTTTTCGAAAAATCGAGCACTGTGCGACGCGACTATATCAAATTGTATACAGTGTCGAAAGTGTGAACTGTGTTCCTCCAAAGAGTCCGTAGGAAAGATGGCTGACGGAAGGATGGACGTCACGCAAAGAGACATAATTACGCTGTTCTTACTTCTTCTTTCTCGCCGGGAGAATCGCCGTTCTCGACCCGAAATCTTCTGCCATTGTCGGAGCCGTCTTGCTCGATCTGTGGCAGCTAAAAGGCGATTTCAAAGGGCTACATTAGCAACTGTGAGAACCGTGTCTGGTACAAGAGCGGCGCGTTCCAGTTTCGGAGTAGCTCCGTTACGCGTCGAGAGCCGGAAAAACGAACGGCGCACCGCGACCCGTTTTCCCCGTTCTTCTGTAATTAACTTTTATTGTGCCGCAGCTTGTCGCCCTTTTTATTCGGCGGCTACAATTTGTTCAAACTTCGCTTCTCGCGAATGCCAGCAATGTATCTCGTACTGCTCAAATTGCTATCGCCACCGGTACAACTAACCTCGTCAAGGAATTAGTATTACGTGATGAATACAGTAATGTCCCGGTATATGTGAAAACATACGGACCGAAGTGTCACTTATATCGTGCACAAACACTATACCTTGATCTCTTATCGCTGGCGTCGGACAAGGAGCGAATAAACAATGATAAAACTTTTTTGTTCTTAATTATATTTTGATGACTATTTTACCTACATATTCCTGACACTTTTCTGATTAAAACGACACCAAACACGACACAGTTTGGATGATGACTACTTGCTGAATTCACGATGCAGTAGAACCTCGATTATCCGAACCGATGATATCTGCATTCTCCATTATCCTAATACATGTTTCACGTGTGAACATGTAAAGGGATCCATACGCATACTACAACCCTACGGATTTTCAAACTCTTTTTTTCATGTCGAATCAATTATATCGGGTTGAAACGAAAGTTTGTAGCCTTTATTAAATTAAAATTCAAAGATAAAATTAATACTTATTCTGTTCTATCACTTTTTGCCATATTTGACGTAACTTGTCATGTTATTGAATAAATCTGTGAATAAGAATATCTTAATTTTATCTTTGAATTTTAATTTAACAATGGCTACAAACTTTCGTTCCAACCCAATAATTTCACAATTAAGTCTTTTCAAGTGGTAGTGAGGATTATGCAATACAATATGATTCTATGCGCGTAAAAGGTTTTTCCATATAACGTTACTTTTATCAAGATTAAAATTACTATTCGTGAGACGAAAGTAGTACGAAAGAATGTTTTTAAAAAGATGATTTGGAAAAGAATATTCAAAGCAGATGAATAAAAAATAATATTTCGTTGTGTCAATGTGTGACATAATGTACTATTTGTGGTGTGAAATGTGCTAATCTCTTGACTGCAGGCAGCACGTGTGCAATGTGCATGTTCTAAAGTTTCGACACTATCTGCAGTAATATACATATGTACCTTGGAGATTTTCTCTGTAGTATACATACTGACCTTGAATGTTAGAGAGTGGTATTTTAGGTAGTATTACAAAATATTTTTGCAATGATTTTTATCTATCGAAACATTGAATATTGTTAGTGCCATAGAAAACACCAGTAAATAATATTTTAATGAAGAAAGTGTCATAAAAATGCAATAAATCTTTTACTGGAGAAATAAAAAAATGGACTGCTATACAGGTTCTTGTTATAATTCAGATGATGAAAATCACTGAAATTATTTAAATATTGCAATATGTATATTTATTGATTCACGTATTTCGACGTTGTTGTAAACGATTATCAAAGTTTAAAAATATTCTACATGTAGAACGTAGATGTCTATTGAATGGTATAATCATCGTCGATTACGCGTTGAACCAGGCGAATGATGGCGATTGTGATGGAAATTTACAGAATTCGGTATTGCATTATGAATTCGTGCTGGATAAGTCTTTTTGTGAAAATGCAAAAATAATGCGTTTGAATTATACAGGATATTTCACCGAACTTGACCATCCTAAATATCTCGTTTATTTTTAGTATCTAGTCTCGTTTATTTCTAGTCTCGTTTATTTTAGTTTATCGGAAAAATGTCGGGAGGAAAAAATTTTCTTAAGGTCACTCGATTGGAAATTTCAAGGTCATCGAACATTTTTTAAATGCGACTATATATTTTCATTACAACAGTCTTACAGCTCATAAAAAAAAAATTCCACGATGTGCAATATGTTGACCTTCGCGTGATCAATCGCTCAACTTTAAGCACCCATAACTTTCGAACCAGTGAATTCCTCGCATTAAAACTTGGTTTTTTCGCATTTTCTCGTCAAAATTTACAGAATTATATAAGAAAAGTTAAACATTTTTGGCCCCTTAAATTGAAGTGTAGCCGAACAGTTAGTTAGCTACAGTGCTAGATTAAATCTATACTGACTTGTACAATAAATCGTGTTGGGTATAGACTTTAAATTGAATTGTTTACATGTGACACCGTTACATCGGTTGGAATAATCACGGTTCTTTTCAATCGTCGATTAAACAAGCATATATGCTTCGAATTGTGTCATGTTTGGTCTCATTTTAATAAGAAAAGTGTGACAAATATGTCGGTAAAAGTGGATAGATTCGTGTTGCCTTACTGATATATCTAATTCTGTATTTTACAGGATACATTTTTCGCAAATATTGTGCACGTCACATATATCGAGACTGTATGAACTTTCGTGACTATTCAATATTTCATTTTCGGTGCCACTCCAAATTTTTCTAGATATTTCTCAATTGCTCTCACCATTTCCACGCTGCCATAGTACCGCCTGGAGAGGACACCTCGCCTGGCAATCGCATCGGTGGTGGACCTGAAACATATAAAAAATCCGTAGATTGGTTACCGAGCTACTATCAAATCACTGCGTCCCATACCACCGAAGGTAAAGAAAAGGAAATACGTAGCCCTTCTTTCCAGTATCCTCGGACATTTCTTGCCCGTTCCGCCACCGGGGTATCTAGGTTAATGAGGCCAGTCTGCCAGGTATGACCCTGGATCGCGTCAATTAACCCGTTGCTTAGCTAAATTCAAGTGATGCTCGATCGAAACTCTGATAAAAGTCGCGGCTTTCGAGTATTCTATTCTTACATCGTTCTTACTTCATATAAGTTTGCTGGAAGGCTTTCTTAACTTCGCCACATCGATGGTTGCAGGAACCGTAAGATACTTTGGCAAAAGAGAGATTCCTGAGATATCTTTTTAAATTTCGTAATCCCTTTCCCTTCTAGGGCCAAAAATTTTACACTTTTTAGAATACAATCCTGTAGATTTTGACGAGAAAACTCCAAAAAGGCAAGTTTTAAAGCGCGGAGTCGACTCGTTCAAAAGTTATACGCGTATAAAGTTGAGCGATTTCAAGCGTAAAAATTATTTTTATACGAAATATTTCTGTACATCCTGTACATTTATTTGGAACTATATTTCCTTTCGCATAAGGTGAAGGAAGACATGATCGACAATTTATAAAATTAGCAGTATTTTATTCGAGGCGATATGTGGCGTGGAAAGTCCTTTTACGATTACACCGACAACCTCGGAAGTTTCGAAGGAAAACGAGAACTCCGATGACAAACACGTGAGAAATGTGACAATTTATTTGGCCCGTGGCTGAAGCGCAGGTTGTGATCTATAAAAGAATTTCACAGAATTTTTCATTTGATAATGCACTCTCTTCGCCTGGCAATTTGTAACTTGATTGCCAAGCTTAGGTAGTCTAGGACAGTCTGAGGTACAAAACGAAGAGCTTGGTCACGAAATATGAGGTCCGCTGAAAACTACATCGTAAACGGGGATTTATGAAATTCTTTTCGGGTTACAGCCAACGGACAGGTATTCGTTTCCAAAGAAACGCTCGGAATTCCTGTGCTTTATGTTTTATATTACAGCATCTTATACCTATCTGGACCTGAATTGGAATTCTTAGAAAGTGCGAATTGTTGGATTTTCTGGATTTTCTATCTCAGCCCCTTTGCCGATGACGGTGTATTGTACCCTTATGTATAAAGGTAGATCACGTGGAACCCGTAAATTCAAAAAGTTATGCCCAATTCAACCCTATTTTTTCGTACTACTAAGGGGTGAAATCAGCCCTTGAAAAAATTTCAATATTTTCTTTCGTGTGTTGATGATATTAAAAAAAGAGAGTTGAAACGAATGTTGCATGGTATTATTGTATGTACCAAACTGTGTAAAAAAAATTTTTATTCTTTTTGAGAAATACATTTTGAAAAAATTTTTTTCACGTAGTTTGGTAGACACAATAATACACAACATCACCCCTTTCAAGGAAGTAGGACATTTTTGGAACAATCTGTATAGTGTCTTGTAGTATTGTCGCGGAGTGTATAAGAAAGTTTCATAATTATGTCGATCCGTGAGTAAAATAAAAAAAAATTCGAGATGCTAGTAACATACACGTGATGACTGGCTCGTCGATGGAGATATCTGAGCTGCATGGAGGGCAGCGCTGATACGCAGACGGATCTGGATCTATTTCGTCGGATCATCTCGTGAGGGGGAGGTACCGCTTCCTCTTCGCTGTCGCTTTCCGTCACCGAACCGCTCTCTCTTGTCCCTTTGCTTCGTTTGCGTTTTTCCAGAGAGGCCGACGTCGATGAGGTCGAGGTCGCCGACGAGGGGACCGGTGACACGCTTGTAGACGAGCCACTCGTCAACGAAACTCCGCGCAACCGGGAGACTAGCTTTATGTCCAGGCACAACATCTTCTCGGAGACGCTGTCACGAGGATGTTCCCTGCGACCCCTGTCGCTCGCTAATACTTCAACCCTTCCGTCACGGCCGAGACTGACCGAGAAACGATTATTCAAACTGAAGTGGAGTATAGCTACCTTTCTTTCGTTGTGACTAGGGATTGCAATACCGAACACCGGTATTTCGTGCTATTTTGCAATTTCGTGAAACCGGTATTTGCTAAGGTAAAATACTGGTATTTTCGGTATTAGCTATAAATAATAAATATTTTTTTTGGGCATCTACTCTTATTTGAAATACGTATTTACAGTTGGAATTTTCAACTTATTAACAGCGAATGCAACAATAAATTTTATGTTGCAATCGCTTAAAGATCAGAACACGCCACTGTCTGAGGAATTGTACAGTGCATTGAAAATTCGTATAGAGGAAAGGCATAGTGAACTAGAAAATATTTTAAGGTATTTACATAATTACAACGACTTTAAAAAAGAAAACGGAAAGAAAGAAAAGAGGCTAACAAGGTCTTTAATTAAGTTCGTCGTAAATTTCCACAAAAACATTCATGAAAAGCAAACCTATCCAGAAGAATTCGTTGAAGATGATGTTGATGTTAACATCGGAAAAGAATTGTCTCTCGAAAAGAAATTACAATTAGCTATAAATAAAAAAATTGCCGCAAACAATAATACAAAAGTAATACAAAGAATAGATTTATCCAAAACCGTCAGACGAGAGACCGAGTTGTTACAAGATGAAGGACATCGAGGCAAATATTTAGAGGAAGTTCTATCGCTTATTATTAACAGTACCACCAACCAGCGTGGATATGAAAAGAGAATTTTCAACTGCAGGTAATTTGTGCAGAAAAATACGTTCCATTTTTAATGACAGTTCAATAGATGCATTATGTTCTTTAGAATCACATTTCAAAAATATGCTGTTAATAAATTAGTTAATGTTTTTTTCTGCTAATAGATATTATAGAATAGACTACACAACAAGATTTTTATGTGCTATTTACTCTTAGTATCTATACTATCTGTTTA
Organism: Lasioglossum marginatum; assembly: GCA_028455795.1. Lineage (NCBI taxonomy): Eukaryota > Metazoa > Arthropoda > Insecta > Hymenoptera > Halictidae > Lasioglossum > Lasioglossum marginatum. The sequence goes on from CM052245.1 coordinate 2,542,024, forward strand.
CTCTTAGTTATTAGTATCTTCTTAACAATAATACTATGTTTTGTTCCTTTATTGTATTATAATACTGTAATGGCTTATTTTTTACATTATATTTTTTGTTTCTAATGTTAAAAATTATTATTTTACTGCTCTTGTTAATAATATTTGATTATAACATTTGTTCCTTTATTTTATATTTGTACATAACAAAATTGTTCATATTTTTATAGTTTATTATTTTCTGTATAAAACTAATAAATATGGCAAGGAAACAACTGTGTTTTTGTACCTTCTTGAAAATTCCTAATACCGGTATTAGTACCGGTATTCCGGTACAACGTTTAAAAAAATACCGAATACCGGTATTGTATTTTTGGTCCGGTATTGCAAACCTTGATTGTGACAGGAGTTGACGAACACAGATCGCGATCGCTTACATACGAAGCGCCGCGCTTCGTAACTTGGGCATTACCGAAATAAATTATTTAAAAAATAATCGTTAACACAATATATTATTCTAGTTAAAATAATCTAAAATAAAATGTGTTAGTTCATTTGAACAGTCAAATCATATTTTTTAACTATTTCATTGTTTGTTTATTTAATTTATGGTCTACAATTTGGTCCTCACGATTTATTAAACGCTTTCGATAGTCTGAAAATGATTCGAACAAAAGTTAGTCAGTGTTCAATGGTCTACAAATTGTACCGGTGAGAGTTTGAAAAAAGTTTCATTTGACAAGACGATTTCAATGGTCTGACCTACTATACTATGACCTTGAACTAATGTAGTACGTAAACATGTTACTAATGTAGAATGCAAAATACTTTTGTGGATATTTTTTGAATTAAAACTGAGAAGGAAATATATTAATCGTCACAACATACCTATGTATATCAGTGCAATCGATGAGATGATCCGTATTCTATTTAATTAGCACGTTACATATTCTTTAGTCTTTGTTGTTTGCAAACTGTGATCGGTTATATAAATATTAATTGTTATTAATCAATAATGTCTATTTTTAACCATATTTTTCCTCCTATTCATTATTTGCTGCGACCCTACGTTCTTGAAAACAGATAATACAGTTTTATTATATTGGTGTATACATATTTACTTTTCATATTTTTTAAAATATTTGCTTTTTTGCTGAAACTAACACTGGAAGTATTGAACAGTGAACTACGATTTCCAATGTTGTATTAGTAACAATTTACATTAACGAAGAAATGTAATATAAAATATATATTAAACGATACGGGTTCGGCAACTCTCTTCTTCACATCACGATGCACATGAAATTGCTGATCATAAAAGACATCAACATTTCCTTTATTTATAGTAACCATATAAAAAAGTGAAGAGCAGTGGTACAGTGTCGCCAGATTAAGACGTGTCTCCCACTCCACCCTTCCCCTTTTACGACGCTATTCCCCTACAATTCTGCCACGGCCCGGTCACGTGACTAATTCGGTAATGATGGAGAGAGGGTAATGTATTCCCCTCAATTTGAATCAATTCTCCTGATCTGGCGACTCCGGTGGTAGTCAAGCCAAAGTAACATTATTACTTGCTGGCTGAATCAAAATATATCGTGTCAAACTTTTTGCATAAAATGGTAATTTATGTGTTTATGAATGTTTAAATACAAAATTTTGCACATTGTGGAAAATGAATGAAATCTGAAGTAACTTTGAAAATGATGGTTATTGACTTTGCAGTTGTCATGTAATAAAAAACTTAATTTACGAGAACACATTTAAACATTTTTATAATAAAGCAATGAAATTTGGTTTATAGATGTTTCATGAAATCGTTTATAAAATTAGTTCTGAAGATGCTGAGAAAAAGGTCAGTATGTATATATTTTATTAGATTTCTACCATAACTCTTTGAATTTATAAAAACAATGTATACGTTATAGAAATATTTAAAAACCTGAGCCAGATTCAGCCCAGGACCATCCATCGATCATTTCATCCGCTGATAGCAACCGGGCGAATCAGAACCAATGATGGAACAACTATAACAGGGAATTAAATGCCTACATAAAAAGAAAATTTATTACTGTAGTTTCGCGGATATATTGTTAGCAGTAAAATTGTTATTTCCGTTTCAATACATATTTATATCTTTTTGGTAAAATATTTGTGATAATACTGCTCTCGTTTCAGCCCAGCCAATATGACCTCTCAACCGAGCGATATTCAATTCCCGTTTATCCGTGCATTCTGATAAACGATTTTTCCGGGAACGAAGATTGGCGGATAATACTTTTTTCACAGAATGTCAAGCTGTATGGATCAGTGAATAGAAAATTACATGGGGTAATAAAAATAATTACCATGATTTTAGTACCTACAATTGTATATTGTTAGAAAGCAGAGATGGACAATCATTAACGAGAGAGATAGATATCTAAAATACTATTTAATATTTCAGATTTTATCTAGCTTAAAGAAAATAGTAATTTAAATACACAATTTCAAAAATAAAATATTTTTATTTGGACTGAACCACAAAATCGAATCTTTTTATTTCAAGAATCTGAATCATAAAATGAAATATTTCCATTTTAATAATCTGAAACACGAAATAAAATATATTATTTTAATAATCTGTTATAAGTATGTAATGAATGTAATAAATATTCAATGTATCATAAATATTTTAAGACGAAATCCAAATATCTGTGATATTTGTGCAATGAAATATTAGTTTAAAAATTTATTACACCAAACAAGATATTCTATTTTCAAAGTTGTACGCATACTTTAAAATAAATAAGATTATTTACTATTTACTATTTAGGTACTATTTTACCCAGCTCTGGTAGGATGCTTAATTTTCGAAAGGATTACTGAACGTAAATTGCTCGATATCTGTTTCCGATCAAAAGTTACAGCCCTTGAACGCACCTCCCATCCCCACCAAATCACTTGTCCTTGAGGTCTGGAAAAGAAGATTTTGCGCGAAATCGATATGTCGATAAGGCTACCAATATGCAGAAGAAAATCCGGCCTGGGTAATTTCATAGGCATTTTACATGATTCTTTGCACAAACGTCTGTGGTCTATTAATAATACTACACTTGAACAATGGCTAGACCGTGATAGCCTCCAGTTGAACATCAAAATAGATTCGACAGTGCCGAATGTATATTGGCAACCTTTAGGAAAGTGTCGCGAGGGAGTCAAAAGGTGTCAAGAGGCAATCCTTCAGTCACAAATAAGAGTCCTAAAAATAAACGAAGAGAGAAGGTCAATTTCAGTGCGATTTCATTGGTTCAAATGACTCCACAAAATCAATGCAGAAAGTTCTATCAAGTTCTGTTTTGTGAAGTTTTATAAAGTTCTCTTCTGCGCTAAAATACATTTATTAAATATTTTGGCATTATTTGGCAATTATCTCGTAATTATTATTTGACTTGATTTTTAGTTAATCTAGTGTTAAGCAAAGCTTTTGAGGAGCAAACATTTCATCCTGAGAAGAGATAATGGAAAATGTTATTTATTTCTATTGCTTTATTTTAATCTAAATAAAAATATTGCTACCTTTACTACCGAGCAGTAGATTATGAGTGTGCAAAGGGTTAATGTAAAAGTTGAGTAACTTTTCCAAAAATTAGGAGTACAGTAGTAGAACCTCGGTTATCCGAACATTGTTTATTGTACAAATCAATTCAGATTGAAGCTAACAATTTAATTGAGTTACTGTTCTTTATATACGGGGTCTCAGGTGCCCTTGATTAGCTCAGATAATCGAGATTTTACTGTATATGAATGATACAATCATAAACAGCATACTATGGCAATTTGCTGGTTAAAATAACATCTTTCTATAAGTGTACACGTGTATAAACCAATATTAATAATCTTGGTAAAACAATAACTGAAATTAATTGAAAAATAATATTGTTAACATCGGCGTAGTAGATTGATTTGCTTAAAGCTCTCGAATTTAAAACGGCAGTTTCATGTGCACCAATTAATTGTCTAGGAGGGAAACGAAAATGACAGATTACCGATTGATTAATTACACGCCGGCCATTTATAATCGTTTCCTGCGTATATAAAAAGTATTTAATGAACAGCGGCTATAGTCGGCGGTCCACGGTGTGCTCGACGTAGGAGAACTATAGTCGGCATCAGTAGCGAAAGGGTTAAGCACGCGAGGAAGTTTCTTTTGGACGAATTTGGAACGCCACTGACATCGCGACCGGCCACTCGACACGGAGAGTCGCGGATGTTTGCTCGTGCAATTTGATGATCCTCGAGGATACTATTTCTCGACATCGTATCGCTTGTCTGCCGGGTGGATTTCAGAACAGTCATGTTAATTATCTCGCTGTTGACTAACTACGGAATGCCTTCTTCCCATTTCTCATTTGACAGGACTTCATTACCAAACTTTTTAGTACACGAGCGACGAAAAATGTCAAACCACTTACACTAATTATCGTTAATGAATTGGCCGCAGTTGTTTAGAAACTTGTCTCTTTTCGGACACTTTTCATGATCACAAAAATTATATACAGGGCGATTCAGCTAAGTATGCCACAGGCTGAACTTCACCTTACGGGACCAAAAATTTTAGACTCTTTTTAGAATATAATCCTGTAGATTTTGACGAGAAAATGCAGAAAATCCAAGTTTTAATGTTAGGAATTCAGAGGTGGGCATTATTTTGCGAAACAAACATTTCAAATACTATTTAACATTTTAGATTTTAGTTTGCTTAAAGAAAATAGTATTTTAAATAAGATATACAATTTCGAAAATAAAATATTTCTATATTAACAATCTGAACTATTCTGAACCTCAAAGTAAAATATTTCTGTTTCAATAATTTGATCCACAAAATAAAATATTTCTATTTTAACAATCTGTAACACGAAATAAAATATTTTAGTTTTTGCATTTTTATAATATTCTGAGAAACCGCATAAACATACAGTTCTATCTTATCGTTAAGAAGCGATTGTAAGCAATAATATTTAAAATTTAAATTGAAAATAAAGAGAGACAAAATACAAATATTATCAATATTTTTCAAATAAAATTTTATTTTCAAATACTATTTTCAAAAATTACTGCCTCAAATAAATTATTTTATTTTAAAAAATTACTGGGTCAAATAAAATATTTTATTTTTCCACGTTTTTATTAGCTCGCTAGCTATAAACATAGCTCAGAGCTGGATGACAATGCAATATTAAAAAAAATTTTTTAAAAACACCTGTTCAAAGTTGTACACATACTTTAAAATAAATGGGATTATTTATTATTTACTATTTAAAGTACTATTTTCCCCAGCTCTGTTCACAGGTATCAGAGTTGATCACTATTATTTTCTTCTTAATTTTAAAATGTAAAAAAGTTGTTCCACTGTAAAAAGTGTCGAATATTAATAATAGCCACTGTACATATTTTTGATGTGATATGAAAGCGCGTATATGAAGGCGAATACAACGCATGGGCGAACTCATTTTGATACACGCATTTATATGACATATATACAAAATATGTAGAATTTCATTTAAATTGAATGTCACCTATGTTCCCCGAAAAATATTTCAAATATAAGAAATTAAAAAACACCATTACGTTTATTATAAGAAGACGGTAAAACTTGCAAAAAAAACTGTTCTCAACAATTCTCTATTTTCAATATTTCATTTAAAATGCACTTCAAAAGACAGTCCTTTAATTGATAATAATTTCAAACAATTTTTTGTATTAATACGTATAGTGCTTATCTAAGTGAGAAACACGAGTATTATAAAATATAATGCATATTTAAATTGGCAATTTAAAATGTCATGTCACACTCGACGGAGACGAACTGTGAATAAAATCGATGTCGAGTCATACTTGACATAGGAATACAAAGGGCTAATTTTCTCATTCTGTACCTCACACTAATATAAATGTATTTATTTTTGTATTAATATTTTCATACTATCGTATGAAGACTAATAATGTTATAATGATAAATGATTCGTTCGTTTGATCGAATATTTTTTGACGGAAGTTTATAATATACTCACAATTCCTAGATATACAGGGTGACTCATTTAACTATACCACCTTAATTTACTGATAAACTTGTTATTAGGTATACAGGATGTTCGCGTCATTACTAGCCAGCGTTTCTTTCGAAAACTAAGTTTTTTGTAAGCAATGTAATGGTGTCTGAAAATTTCTTTATCTGCATTATTTTTTCAGAAATGAAAGTGACCTTCAATTTTTTAAATGGAATTCCATGTTTTTTTTTATCATATGAAAGCGTGTGCCAAAACGAATTTATTCTTCAAGGTCATCTTGAAGGTCATACAAGATCATAAATGGACGAAAAATTTTGAATATTTCGTACCTTATATTTAATAAAGATATGATACCTTGTGCTATCTTGAAAGTCATTATATGATAGTGTCGTATATAAATATTGAAAACATTTATAAAAGTCATAAGGTCCAAATATCCCATCAAAAAAATGATGACAATTCTTTTTTTAAAATTTCATCTACTGATTGTTGACTGATTTACTGAGTGTGATTTTTATTTACTATGCTTTTATTCTTTTATGATTTTATTCATTAATATAAAAAATATATGTAGTGTTTTATTTTATGACTGTGAACCGCAAAAATTTTGTAAAATTCTAAGTGTTCCGTGATTCTGAAAAGGTTAAGAACCACTGACTGACTACAGAATAACCTTATGAATATTTTAGGTGTCCGAAAGACCAAAAAGATTTGGCCACTTTTTAAGATTCTCCTCTCGGTGGAACGGTTAAACGACTCACCCTGTACTATCCCAGTAAATGTGGTTCTCGCTGCACAGAATTTCAGTGCAGGGAACTATTCGCATGTAATGATCAATAGGCAGAAAATTTGAATGAAGAGACGAGCCCCGTTTTCTACGTATCATATAATTTCTCCCCGTCCTTCGATGATGATAAGAAGGGACGCCAGGCATAAAAGAACGCGAATCTGTGTTTGAACTGCCGCCGCTAGCTACCCTCCGATTTCTATGTATCTCCTTACTCCCGCAAACCACTCGTGGCTTTCCTTTCAACGGCGTTTTCAATACTGCTTTTTGTCTCTGCGGAACAAGTTAAAGAGAAGAAAAAATACAATACCCTTTGTTCCCCGCGGCTGCGCACAAATCGGGAATGTCGCGAAAAAATGTGGCGAAATCCCGACTTTTCCATTCATTTCCGAGTAATTGTTTTAATCAGACGCAATAATAATTGGACTCATTGGATAAATTCACTTCAATGGGAAAAGAAACGACCGACCAAGTTTTAATGACTATTGATCGACAGCTATTGAAGAAGGGGATAAAAGACAGAAACGCTTTATTAATTCTTAACGATCAAATAAAGATTATTTGTAGCCCAAGACATTTTATTATATACGAAACTTTTTGCAGAAAGTTACTGGTTCAACCAATTCACCAGGATTTTAGGGCTATTTTAGATACTTATACGTAAGTACAGTAGTGTTCTATCCAACTTTATGTAAAATCAAAATATTTTCCTGATAGAGATACTTCCAACATATAAACTATACTGCAATTAACTCTTTGCACTTGACTTTCCTCTCCACTAAAATTTACATACAGTAGGACCCCGATTAACCGGCTTGATCGGGAGGCAAACAACCC
>CM052245.1:2549776-2656808 GCA_028455795.1 Lasioglossum marginatum
AAGTCTGCCATCTTTCTAATTGCACTAGCAATATAGGTAACGAGTCGAGCCAAGTTTACCACCGTACCTGCCTCAGGTTTACAATGCCCACCGGGCCCACCAAATGGAGGACCACGGTCACCTCGAGCCTCCCCCATACACAAGGAGGTGAGTTCGCAAGTAAAGACTTTAATCAATTAGGAGACAGGAATTCTTGCTCCCCATCCACAGCGAGGGTAGCTGCAAACAGACTCGAGCTAAAAAGAGTCAGTCAGGCTCAAACAGTCAACAAGACATTTTTCTGTACGTCGACTCCGTTAGAGTCCGAGTCGACAGTGTAATCGACACGCGCAAGAGTGTCCTTGCACGCGCTGCACAAGTTCAGAAAATTAAACAAGTGCACGACTAAACACCTTTACATATATCAACAAATTATCAAGACATCAAAAGAACTAATGATCACATTGCATGTCTTGTTTGATGTAAAGGTGCTTTTGTTTGAATCTTTTTGTTATGTAACGAGTAGGTTAAGCGCTGTCACAAAGAACTAGTAGAACTACAGGATCTAAGAAGCAGCACGAGTGTTTTTCTTAGATCAAGGCTATATTGTACGTTGTCCCTCAGAATGCGATAATACTATTCCATTTTTAGAAATGATCAACAGCTGCTCACAGATAGTTGTCATTTTTCATTTATCTATTTAACTAGAAACGTGCTAGTGTTGCCGAATAGCGGAACTATGGGATAATATTTAACTAGATAAAAAAAATGTAGAACAGATATATAGCATATATTGTTTTGACTGGAAACGTCGGAATAAAAATTTAATATTTTGGCAAACAATAGAAAACAAATGTTTGTGGAAACTTCTCTGCTGTGTGAACTAGAATAAAAAAGACATCTAAAGATATTTCAATAAAATTAGGTTAATCACAGTTGTTTCCGTTATCTCGTGACTATATAACGAAACGAATTTCCCACTCAACTAATACATGTGGGGATAATTCCCAGAAGCGTAGAAGTAATGTTACACTTTATCTAACTGTATTGAAAACAATATCAAGTCCATTAGTACACTCACGTGCAAAGCTGATGCACTAAATATTCAATGAAAAATTGTTGATATTTAATCTGTTATAACATCGTGAACAAATTATACAATAACCACCCTCATTTTAGAGCGTTGTACGATTTAAGCTGTGATTAATTGAAGATGTACAATTCTTCGTCACGAAGTTATAATAATTAAAATATCATAGACGAAAAAGTGCAGCCTTAATTTTGCACGCCAGTGTAGTATAATTATGGTGATCATATTTTTTGGAGTGAAATAAGAACAATAGTGAAAGCTTTTATATCAGAGGATTTATATCAGAGGCCAAATAAAGAATTGTTTAAAACAAAAATACTGAAACGGAAAGAAGAAAAATATAGTCTCCCTGACTAAACAAAATGCAAATATATGCAACATAGATATAATTCGAGATTTTCAATTAAAATACTGTTTCGCTTGTCTTTAGTACTCATTTCCAGAATTGTCTGACTAAAGCAGTGCTGTACCATTTTCAACCTTTTAGCCGGATGAGGTTGTTTACTAAAGTGGTTTCAAAATTTAGAACCTCAAAAAGATCAACAAAAAAATCATCGAAAACTCCGCTCACGAATACCGTGCCGAACTCGGTGACCTCACTTGGCAACGAATTAAAAAGGGTATGGCACACAGCCCTTTGTCACGATGAAAACTTTCCATTGTGGATGTCGTATTGTTGGAGTCAACATGCGTTTTAAAAGCAAACTTGGTTCATATACAATATCGCTTATTTACTTGCTACTTAATATTTACTTACTCTACTTACAGAGATTAATAGCGTCTTCACTATCTCAATAAAATTAAAATCTTCTACTTTGTATGCCATTTCTACACGTGCCTAAAATGTACAGTGACTTCAAGAAAGATTTTAACACTACAATTCGATATTTAAAAAATAAAACTTGAAATGTTCACTTTCGAAATTAATCGTTCACTATCTCCTCGGACATTTTTTCTCAAGAATACTATTCATTGAAGCGTGTCCAAAAACAGTAGAAAATATTTTTGTGACTGAACATACTACTGTACCCCTGGCAGAAAATATTCAATCAAAATCATCTATGTGACTGTTGAAGGAATTATTTGACCATATGTTATATGGTATGAGAGTTAATGATATTTTCGAAAAACATTAATACAACGATGGATCCGTTTGGCTTTTTACCAAATGTAAAATGATGAAGCGTCCATCCCTGTGTGAAAATGATAAAGAAATTCAGATCAGTTAATTAGATAGAGATAGACGTCGCCAAAAAATGTTCTGAATGCGTTGGGATGATTAAATCCTTCCTTAAATTAGTGTTTAACAGACACATTCATTTTTATATTGATATTTTCATTATGCAGGATGTCCCAAAAATGTTGTACTTCCTTGAAAGGGGCGAATCCTAAGGTCATTTGAAGTAATTTTTCCCGTTGCAAAAATGTTCTCCGCAGCTACGAGGCAGGAAATAGATAACGTTATCAACGATGTAGTAAATATGGATAAGAATCGTGAGACTATTGCAAAACAAATTGCACAATATTTGATGCGGCGTGGACTCTAGTGTGTACATAGCTTTAGTTAGATTCGTCCGGTGTCTCTCTCTAACTAGGCCACCGAGCTGGCGTTGATCTTCTTTTTCCAATCCTTTTCGGATTCTGCGTTTTAGGAGTGTTGTCCTCCCCTCCCCTCTATTTTCGCTGCTCCTCCCTCGAGTCCCTTCCACTTGATTCTTTTAATTTGTCCCTCCGTGAACACGAAGACCCCTATAGGGATCCCCGTTCGTTCGAATTGAAACTAACTTCCGTTACGAAGTCTCCTATATTTTCCTCTATTTCTGTTCGAAGGGATTGACCGCGTTTTTTTTTCGGCGATGCGACTCGACTGCTGGCGTTTTTCGAGTTCTCCAGTTCGATGTCCCCGTTTTGTTTACCGTATCGATTGCTCATTCCCGGTATTCGGTTGCTCTATTTACTGCCCTTTTAATCCTCGTTCAGCCACCCTCTCTATTGTACAATACGCTGTTTGATCACCTCTTTCATCAATTGCCATCGGAAACGCCTTTCTTCGAGATGCAAAGGAAGTTCTTTAGTACTCCTTGTAGGGGTACTTCAGTCCATTGTCTGTCTCCCTCACTCTCTCTATATTTACAGAATAGGTACAGCATAACTTTGGAAAACTTTCAGTTTGTATTGTTAATCAATGGAACCACTCGAGCAATATTATCTCTGAACCCATTGTAGGTAATTCCTCTCTGACTTACCGACATTCTTGAGCTTTCCTCGGTTGGCAATGTGATCTATTAAACCATAGACCAACAGCAATACAGACGTTGCATCTTATGGGCTTTCCTGTCTAGGCCGCGGGAGACTCCAAGAGCTTTCGTACCTTTTCGGTGTCGCTCCCAATGTTACCGATCGTCCGCGGATTTAGGTTTATTAGCAAGAACTGAATATTCTTTATGCTTCATCTTTACTACGGGAGCTACAAATGTATATGGCGCGTCTATTTGAACGGTGGTCATGAATCTATCAATCTGAGTTATACAGGGTGTTTGCGAGATCGTAGTACAACCGGGCAGGGGGTGACTCTACATGCAAAAATAAGTCGAAAAAAAAGGAATAATATTTTTTCGTTTGGCAGCTCGTTTTCGAGAAAATCGAGTGTAAAGTTCAGCCAGGTTCGCGTGCTTTGGTATATGCAGAAAGTAGAATTGGTTGATCATGGTCAGACGCCTCAGACGATTCCTATGCAATAGCACGTGTATTCGCTGCATTTTCAAACTCGATTTTCTCGGAAACGAGCTGCCCACCGAAAAAATGTTATTCCATTTTTTTCGACTTATTTTTGTATCTAGAATCACCCCCTGTCCGGTCGTACTACGATTCCGCAACCCCCTGTATAAGGGTATCAAGAATCGTGATCAGTAGAGATTACTCTGTTTACTTCTAATCGGACATCTAATAAGATGTACCTTTTATTCTGTTTTATTCTTTATCCCAAATTTATTAAAAACGAGGCTATTTATGAAATTCATTTGTCGGGGTCCAAGAGACCTCACCTTACTATTTATGTGTTATTAGACCTTACCTTGCGAGGGTTAAAACCAACAAAGATATTTGAGGTGCAAACGTTAGGTGACTCACTCTGTTTAGTTATATAAATATACAATTAGGACCATAGCTGATCTCACACACTTTAAATCAGAATAGCTTTTTTATGAATGGACCAAACGACTTCAATTTCTCTGTAAGAATAGTTTAGTAAGTAACGTCTAAAAAATATGTTGAGAAAATGCATTTGGTCGGAATTGTGAAAAACAATAGTAAAAATGGATTTTTACAACTTTTTTAGCTGGGCCAATAACGAAAATTTCAAAGATGTGTTTGGTCAACTCGTATTATTAAATAGTAGTAAATTATATACGTTCTGAAAATATCATTGAAATTGGTTAATTGGTTTACGAGTTACAAACGATCAGAAGTGGTTGACAGATATCGTCTTTCACACATAATTGTCATAGATGATACCTGATAATTAAATAAAAAAACCAATAAAATTAAAAATAGTATGTTTTTTATTTTAAAAAAGAACTTCCTATAGTCTATTTTGGATAACCCTATATTATCGAGAAATGAAAACGCGCATCCCGCAGCCTTGCATTTCTGGAAACGAGACTACCGCCTTAACCTTGGAGGTTATACCGATTTCTGCCAGAGAGCGCTCGAAAATTACCGGTTTTTTATTTTTTTAACTATGTGCCCCCATCTCGAGAAATCTGAAAAAATTATATGTTAACAACTACAACGGGATGCTAAAACCGTGAAAATATAAACTTAGTATTTCATAACTTCTAGAGTAGTAGCTCCGTCTTTGACAAGCTTTCGAATTCAGGTGTTATATAATATTAGGTGTCATATTACGTACTGTTACCCTACATCATAGCCTTCTTGTTAAAGCGAACATTTTTCCGCAGCTATTATAGGTTATAGCAAAATTCTGTAGGGCCAACTTCGGCAAACTTTTAAAATCTGGTGTTCCATATTAGGTGCAGTCTATATCCTAGTAGCCACTCTTAAAATTCCATTGATTGAAGTGAACATCTTTCCGCGGCTAGATTACAACAAAGTTCTGTAGCTCCATCTTCGGCAAGCTTTTGAAATCAGGTATTCCATATCAGGCGCAATTACCCTACATCCTAGCCTTTTTAAAATTCCATCGATTAGAATGAGCATTTTTTCGCAGTTAAATCGGCGGATCATGTTGAAACGCGGCCGACCCTTGGCCACACCTTCAAGGCGGACTTCCACGATATATTCGAGAGCTGATTGTTATTCCTCTCGCGTCCCTTTTCTCCCCATTTCTTCGGTCGGCCGTGTCCCGTTCGCCTCGGTTTCTCTGTCCAGAGGCCGAGAGATGCGGCAACGGTCGACTTCCACTTGGTCGAGCGTGATCGAAATTGATCCACGCGGTACAAAAGGGACGCTGCCGGCCGAGACTACCAACAGCCCCGATAGCAAAAGAGTTAATTATAAAGAGGCGAGCGTCAAAATCCGATACGTCGTCGTCGTCGTCGACGATGGTGGTATCGGCGCGGCGACATGGCGGCGAGCAACGAAGCCTTATGCGTTCGCTCGATTGCGAATAGTCACCGATTATCGGAAAAAGATCGATGCAGCGCCCCGGGATAACGCCACGAGACGCTCGATTTCCTATTAAAATAGAAACTGATCGGTCCCCGCGCCTATTGTCCGGCGGATTACATCGCAAATCGAGGCTGTCCCGAGTGCTAACAGATTCTTCCATTCCGGATGGGCTTGCTACCTGGACTGATCTCATTCGATCTTCGCTTCCTTTCCCCATGAGTCGATAAATATAGTAGGGGAGGTTGGAGTAAGACGACGATATTAAGCAAAAATTATTTAAATGAAAATAAATTTTTAAAAAATACCACATTTTTAAGACGGATTAAACAGTATAAAACAATTATTCCTAGTCCTATTCAGATTCCTAACCCCATACAGATAGTCCTGAAAATTTGTGATTGTGAATTTTTAATAGCTATGAAAATACTTGTAAGATTTAAAACGAAAAACGTGAGGCGCAAGACTTAGGTGAACTATTCATGCATCAATTATTGCATGCGCCCCACGTTTGCGTTTTAAATCTTACAAGTATTTCCATAGCTATTAGAAATTCACGATCACAAATTTTCAGGACTATCTGTACGGGGTTAGGAATCTGAATGGGGCTAGGAGAAATTATTTTATACTGATCAGTCCGTCTCAAAAACGTGGGATTTTTTAAAAATTTATTTTTATTTAAATAATTATTTTCTGCTTTTTAGTGTGCGTGAAATTTTTCAATCGATTTTAAACATTTTGATGAGATTATAACAGAGACATGTAGTAAATTTCAGACGGTATTGCGACCGCGGCATATCGAAAACAAACGCGAGCGATTGCGAGAACGAACAGCGGGAGTTGAGACCGTTTACCTCAACGTACGAAAATTCAAACGAACTAAATAGATCTAGAACGTTCGATCGAGGAACCGATAAAATATTGCATTGTCATCCAGTGCTGAGCTATGTTTAAAGTTTCAAGTCTCTAGCTCATCGGGAAGTTAGTTTAAAATCAATTGCAAAATTTGTACCGAACAGACAAACAAATCAACAAACAGACAGACAAGAAAGCGAGCTAAGTAAAACGTGGTAATAAAATACGTATAACTATGTTATTTATTACCAGACTGCGGATCTTCATGCAAAATAAAAAATGTGCGCATTGATTGGAAGACACATAAGCCAAATAAAAATTGTATTCTTCTTTTAATTACTGTATTAAGCTGAAAATAATACATTGGCATCCTTAAATATTTTTAACATGTCCACTGTTTTAAATTGTACGTACCCATTTTTGCCATAAATGCCATGTCTATTCATCACATAAGATTAAGAGAGAGAATACGAGAGAGAATTTTAAAATATAATAATTTCGCTCGCTTCAAGAAAGTTTATATTATTACTAGACTGCGGATCTTTACGCAAAATAAAAATGTTTTGCATTGATTGCGGGAAGCAGGAATAACATAAAAATTAATTTCATCCTCAAATTCAACCTCACAACATTCTTGAATTTTTTTAATCTCTTTCTGTTTTACATTTCACCCAATCAATTTCTTCATAAATGCATAAAATCCGCAGTCCAGTAATTACGAAAGAACTGAGGGCGGACGGAAATATTTTGTCGAATCGGTGTAGATTTATTAGGTAATCGTGAAAGCTTCCACGCAATTCAATCATTCACTTTGAAGTAACGTAACTCTGTTGGAATTCAACATCTGCGCCAGAGATCCTAACCGAAACCCGTATTAGATTCTCTGCAACCCACATCGCCGAGGTTTCCACCCACTAGCACTAGGCGATGCAGAGAAACCCGATCCGTGGATTATAAACACGAAGTTGTAGCAATTTGTAGTCACAAGCGATGCAGAAATCAATCCTTTTAAACAGTTACGCATTAGATTATACCTTTACATAGGAGCAGGGCTGCAGAAAGGAAAATTTGCGCCTGAGGCCAGAATTATAATTCGCGCCCTCCTACCAAAAAAAGATGATAATTTATTTTGATATACAAAAATTAACTATCATAGTAAAATACACAGGTGTGCGTGTATTATTCGTATGTATTCGCAAAATTGAAATTAAAATACCTCTCGAACCTATTGGTTCTTTACTAGTGGCACTACTCTTTTACTTTTTAGTGGGGCACTTTTATTGACGGGAAAGTACCGGAAGAGTCTAGGGCGAGACGACGAGACAAGTACGCTACGAATTTTTTGTAGATTGTTATTAATATTTGATTGGCATACACGTACTATACAATCATTTTTCAAAATCAAACCATAACAAATTTTGCGAAATTATGCGAGCTAATCGAGGTACCCTATTTTAACCAAACTTTTTCCTTCACTGACGCTAAAATCGTCGTGCATGAGCGAAAAACCGTCCCGTATCTCATCAGTGCATACATAAGCTAATCATTTTTCCGAGGAGTGTCCTGCTGCATCGATCGGGGCAAAATAAATTATACCACTCAAAAAGATACAGTTGACCTATTAGGAACACCTAATTAGAAACAAATTAATCTAAGTGCACTAAGTACTGCCCCCCTTAAAACAGAACGTATTATTTATAAATATCTTTCGAATAACAGACATTTATAAAGATAATTGGATATTACTAGTCTGCAGATGTTTATGCATTTATGGCTTCTGAAAATTAAAAAAAAATTCTAGAACACATGAAATTCCTCCAAATATTTATTTCAGATCTATAAAAGCTACTACCACTAAAAATGAGATTTCATTTGTTTCCGCTTCAAAATTTGCCTAGAAAAATTAAAAATTGCATAAATTAACTATAAATTCTCCATTTAATACCAATGCATATTTACTTGTTAAACTGTTGCAAACAATTCAAATAGCACGGCGACCGATTCGTGGACCATCGGAAAAGATTGTTATTATTATTGCTGAGTGTATTTAAAATTTTCGTATGAAAATATTTTCAATTTCAACCGATAATAGTTGCATGATGTGTAGTCTTCAATGTACTGTAACCTGGTCATTACGCTCTGTAGAGCACGTTGGAAGCGTTAGCTCATGGCTACTATGGGTTACTATGGGTTACAATCGCCTTTCTCAGGGAACCCTTGTTATGATTCGGGTTAGGCTGTGATAGGCATCGGGCTGTATTCAAAATACTGTCTTTTATATTCCATACACGTTTATCATCATAATGCGATTGTGTGTATCCCAACCGAATAGGAATGTTGATCTCTGGGGTGATAAAACCTGATACCCGTTCTAAAATGTTATTTCGACCTATTTGGCTTATTTGGTGAGGCGACATGGTTACCGCAAGCTGTTTTTATCCATTATAAAATTTCAAATTGATAAAGTTAAAGATATTCTTTTTATTCATAAGCTACAAGTATACATTTTTAAATTTCATTCTTAATTTATTTGAGCCGTTTATTTTGAAAGTGACCCAAGTCCATTTATATTTAAATAGAGATATTTAAGAGTTTGCGTCTCAATAAAATCAAAAATATACAAATATAAGAGAGTCAAATTTTCAATTTCTATTAAAATAATAGCAATTATTAAATGAGTAATATGTATTTTCTCACCACAAATGGAGTTAAGCCACTTTCAAAATTAACAACTAGATTTGTTATAAAATTTGAAAGAGCCCAAGTCCATTCGACAATTTAAAATGCTTCAAATTGAAAAAACAATACCCAGTTTATTTCATATTTCTTTACAATACTTCAAAAACTCAAATTATGCAATTCAGGAAATCTTCTAATTATATAAATTACATACATAACAATTTACTGCTCGTCTACATTTTGTGTATGCGGGAGGGATTTGAAGAAGTCCATCGTGTCCTTGTATTTCGCTATTATAATTCGTCTTATATTTTTATAAAGTGGTGTCAATACAATATTTTCGAATTTTCTTGGTGTACCCCGATGTGGTAATAAATCCAGGATTTTAAACTCTGCATTCTCATCACCAGACTCCGGATTTATAACAAAAATGAGTAGATGCGATTTAAAACAGTGAACGGATTAAGAAACTTTAAGAATATTAATATATTATTTTCACTACATTAAAATTATTAATGAAAAATATACATTGATATATTGATCCTGTGCCTTGCAATTGATGCGCAAATTTTTTATTTTAAAAATCCGGAGTCTGCTCATAACATTGCAATTATTAAAATTTGAAAATCCGCACTTTTGGACATTATCAATAATTGATTGGACTTGGGCCACTTTCAAAGTAATGTTTTTAATGATTGAAATAACTGCGAAAATTGATGTGTCAAAAATTATCGTATACTCTGAACCGTCTCTAACCGCAAAATGTTGTTTAAGGCCGCTATTAGACGAGGCCACTGGTGGCGCAACTTGGTGGCGGACACTGGTGACGCCACCGAATTGGAGGGCTTTAATGCATCGGTAACTGGTGGTACCATCAGACTGTGAAAGTCAATTGTTTATGTTTTCGCCAGGGGCGGATTAAGCTAGCGCGGGACATCTGACATCTGTTAACGGTAGCCAGGGCTGCTACAAAATTTTAGTCCGGCCCTGGTTTTCGCGATGCTGATGGCGCAACTTGGTGGCTTCGTCTAATAGACTACATTCAAAACAATGCCCCGGCTGGTGGCTGCGCCACTAAATGTTGCCCGGCTGGTTGCCGATGCCGTCCACCAGATCGGCAACAATTTTTGGTGGCTCCACCAGTTACTGTCGTCTAATAGGTTCCATTTGATTCAATGCCCCGCGACATGCTGAGCCACTCTGGCCACAGTGGCCTCGTCTAATAGCGGCCTATGAAGTTACTACAGTCAATAAGAAAAATTGACAAATGGACTTGGGCCACTTTTCAAAATGAACGGCTCATTTATTTCTTGATGTTTTATACTGAAAAAATTTATTTAAAAAAAAAACTGCACCACTAAAATGGCTTATAGAGGAAACATTTACCTTAGTCTTATTTCTATTATTTTACTCGAATAAGCTCATATATTTTCATATGTCTGGATAAAAGTTTTAAGATTCAGGTCAGGTTCGGGTTAGGACTATAAAGAAGATGTAGTCAAGTTTCCGTCCATCCTTTATTCGTTGACATGCCAGGAAAGCAACACGAGACTGTCCGTTTATTCTCCTCCAGCGAACAATGTGATAACTATAATTCAGCATTTTCTGTTACATTGAAATATTAGATTTGCAGCAGCAGCTCTTTCGAGTAGATTTGCGCTTTGTGTACGCGCGATTCCTCGTCTTTAATTAGGTAAATCATACTCCAACGATTTATTGCCTTCCTTAAATAGTTTATATCATTTCGTGCCATCCTACCATTAATAGAACTTCCATCGTAAATAACTACGAACGCGCCCTGTCCTGTTTTTTGCATTATTCATTTTACATTCAAAAAGCACGGAAGGGCGGCTACTGAATGGAACACAGAAATTCATATAACATTTATACAATTTCCAGTTCGTCAATAAAAGAATGAAACACCAACGAGATGTACCAATTCGTAATATCATTACACTAATCACGTTTGAATGTCGGGGTTAGACGTGGGTGACGCTGTTATTTGTTCAGATCGAAGAATTTATTTTTTGTACTAATCTAATGTGTGAATAAAAATTGTGTTTCATGCGATGAAAAAGCTTGGAAACGTAGTCTAGTTATTCCAATAAAAGTATTACTAAATATTTCAATAATATTAATATGAATATTTTACCTGTTTTACAAATGTACCAAACGACTTGATTTTTCGTGAGTAATTAGAAGTATTGGTTTTGCTAAACTATTTTAAACAAATCTTTTTAGAATTACACGAAAAAATGAAACAGGCACTTTTTAACCTTTAGCTTATTTTATATCAAATAAATTACTAAACATGTAATAAAATGATAAAAAATCGTATAGAATGGAAATATACTAGGTTAGAAGAAATGTTTTGTTTTCGTGTTAGAATAGTTCCGAGTGCAAAGGGTTAAAACATTTTTATTTGGGACCGTAATGAAAATTTAAAATATGCGTTTTGTAGATCTACGTTAGTTATACAGTGGATGGTTTTCCAAATCTCATCTGGGGCACTCTCGCTACACTGTACGACATTTGCCTCGATCGAAACAAAACCGTCCCCACCATAGTTCCCCTCCAGTGATCCATTTTGTTCGACACGTGCAGCGGACAAAAGTAAGTTCAAAGTCTTTTTGCGTTGTAATAATATTAATTACATAGTACACATTTATCGATATTTTTCCTCATTTTTGTAAATGTATATTGACTTTATATAACTAACATCTGCGACCTTCATTACCAGACTGCGGATTTGTATGCATTTATGAAGAATGTAGCTGGGTGAAATATAAAACAGTAATAGCTGAGTAAAATTGAAAAATGTAATGTTGTTTTTAATGCAACGAAATTATTACGGGAAGAAATCAATTTTTATTTTACTCCTGCTTCCCGCGATCAAGGCAGAACATTTTTATTTTGCAGATCTGCAGTCTATTTATTACACACAATAAGAATAATTGGTCGTTTATTTTTCGGATGTCAATCCCAAGCACATTCCAACTGTGACTTCCAGTTTTTCGAGGAAAAACGAATTTAATAACTCCGGTGCCCACCACAATACCCAGATTCCAATCCGATTAAAAATCTCTCGACGATTTTAGATGGGCGTAATCCTTTAAGCGCTCGTTTTCCGGTAAAGAAAGTATTATGTTGCAAACATTTCAGAACACTTCAAATGAAATCTACGAAATATGAATGTATAAATTTTTCTTTTCGAATGGAAAAGAATTTCATTTTTTTATAATCAATATTTAAGAATTAAAGTGAATATAGACATACAATAAATATAAATTTTCTTCCCTCTTACGTGAAACTATTATAAAGAAAAGAGTTCCAATTATTGTAGTCCCCACTCTACCTTCCCCTTCTACGACACAACACGTCACGTGACGTGTTTCACAATGTCACGCGACTAATGCAGAGAGAGGGTAACTTCGTGCTCCCTCCCCTCATCTGGAGACACCGGTAATAGATAGCAACGGAGAACTCACAAAGTCATAAAGAGACTGCGGAAAAATATAAATTGATATATAGTTCCTGTGCCTTGCAATTGATGCACAAATTTTTTATTTTGCACAAAAAACCGGAGACTATTAATGACATTTCGACTCTATGCTTTCCATAAGAAATCTTCTAGCACAGTGTCTCTCAACCTGTCTGCCACTAGAGATTGTCAAATGTGCCGCAAGGGTTTTTAATAAATAATTAAAATTGCACGACGATGAAATGCGAACTTGTCTGGCGACTCCGGAACCTCGTTTTGATTTAACTTGTGCAAGAAAACAGGCTCAGCCCTCTCATTGAATAAATTTCGTGAATAAATAATTTGTTTTGTTCTTTTTTGTATCATACAACTTTTACATCCCTTATATTCAGATGTGCCGCAAATAATTCCAAATATTTCTAGTGTGCCGTCAACCAAAAAAGGTTGAGACACACTGTTCTAGCTGATGAAACGATTTTTATAAGACAATCGATGAAAGTTGGAATTTGCATAAAGATCCGTGCAGTCTAGTCATAAAACTAACAAAATTTTCGAATATCGAACTTGTAGTTACAAAAATATAGAATTAAACTTACTTTCGCTCACCCATAGTTTCTTTACTTGTTCCATTGTTTTAAATAAACGATCAATTTTCTATCCCCTTTTGTAGTTTTCCCGCTTCCATTATTTTCCAATATGTAGATATTTATAAAAAATTACAATTGTTGTAGAGCATTAGAGTTGCGAAAATTATTTCTTTCCTGAATCATATTAATAAGTTCAAATTCTGAGAACGTTCTTTCTAATTTGCATTCAATCTACTTATTTTCATCGTGAACGCATAATAGATGTTCGATCAAATAGTCGGGGTAGTAGTCACGCTGAAGATAGGAGTTCCAGCGAATAAAACTAACGTCGAGTCGCACTCGAAACACGAGTGCAAAGAATTAAGCCGCGTAAAACGCAAAATCGATAGTTTCGTCCGCAAAAAGAGCATATCTCTCCTTGAACTGTTTGTTTGTCTGTCGCGGTCCGTTTCGCTGTAGCGGACGCAACAGTCGTTTGTAGTCGGTCGCGTCGAACTTCCCGAAGTTCTGATCAATTAGATCGGTTAATTGATTGTTCCGTAGCTGCCGGAAAGTTCCAGCCACTATTATACATAGAATGAGTCAAGAACAGGAGTGGATAGAGCCCGAGTTATAAGACAGTCAGGAGAAATACGAACAGTGGGGCCCTGACTGCTCTTAAGGGCATTGGAGGGAGAGAAAAGGGCTTATAAGGTCCTATAAAGTCCTAGACGTGCGGTTTTTTTAGTGGGTATTAGGGATACCGACCACCTGTGTCTCCCGAGTCACACACTACCCCCATTCGGGGTGTACGTAAATGAATTTTTTCCGCACGTCTTTAAAACACAAAAAGAAAGCCATTATTATAGAACTATTATAGAACAGGTGGAAGTTGCGAATCGGCTGCACGAACGGTGCATACGTCACGCGAAGTGTTACCTGTTGCGGCGAGGCAATCAGGGAAATGGCGCGCGTACGTCCGATACGTTTGGATTCGCGAGGGAAATGGTGTGCGATTGGACTCACCGTGCGGTCCATGGCAGGACTTTGGTGCCCTCCAAGCTGATGCTCCTCAGCTCGTACTTGGACCGGTGCCGGAGAGGCGAGCCGGGCGCAGTCGGTGTGTGGAGAACGCTCCTCATGCTCTTCGAGCTGATCCCAGCGAGCGCGTGCCTCCTGCCGGAAGTGCCTTCTCTGGTCGACTGGTTCGCGGATCTTCTCAGCGAAGTCATCTTGAAACGTAAAAAACTGTTCTTTCTTCTCGAGCGGCTCTTACATCGTTCCAACGGTTCAAGCAGTCTCTCGAGTAGCTAGGATGTTTCAAGCCCGGGGACAATTCGGAACCACTCGCGCGCTCGACTGTTCCCGTGAAAACATGCTGCGCAGCGCAGAAAGCTTGTACGAAGAGGATCAAAATCGATTCGAGTTTCTCGAAAGATCTGTCGGATATTAGAGGACGTCGGAGATCGCGCGATCGACGGACGAGGAGACGTTGCTATTCACTGATCGAACTGTACTCGGCAAGGATCCACGAAACTCCACCGCCATTTCTCGGTTCAAACCGCAGCGGCGATCGATGGCTGTCGGTACCCGGTCGCCTGTTCAGTTCTCGAGGTTTTTGTCGTTGTTCGGCGGACAGACAACTGAACCCGTCGGATGAACCGGCTACCATAAATGACTGCGCCACCCTTCAACCCCACCATCCAGCGTTGTTCGCCACCACACTGGTCGCGAGCGTCGTACACTGGCAACCCCACCATCCTCTGTCCCACCGATCCTCTGATCATCGGACTTTCTCCCCGGCCGATACCCCCTTTTCAACTACGTGCTTCAATGATTCGGGAATCGATCCAACCGCGATCCGAGCCCGACCGCTTCCAACGCGAGCTGCCGCACCGCTCCGGCCTGCTCCGTTCAATTAAGCGAGACAGTACGTCCTTTTGTGCATTCTTCCGTTACTTACGGAGCTGTGAAAATTATTAGACTCGAACTATAAAAAGACTAACGACGAGACGCTCGTTCCACGGGGAACAAACACTCGCGAAGGGTATTCTCCTTTGGAGAACATCAAAACGTCGAATCTCTTTTATTAACACGATCGCTGCCGATGTTGTGCTCTACACGATTCCGCATTATAAACATAGGGTAAATGTACCTATTACTGCGGGTGTACTCTCCCGCGCCTCACAAGAAGTCTTCTAGCCAGGGCTTGAAAACAATTATGATATCGGTTTCGGTCCTTGAAACTGTTATGAAGGACCGATATTCTAAAGAACTGTTATGGAAGACCGAAATGAACACTTTGTACACCCACTGTATATAATTTAGGTAGATTATTTTACTTTCCTTCAACTTATACTGGATAATATCCATCGTACTCTCCACTCGAGGTTCTTGACAATACTCATTAATTTCATTTTCAATGTTTGAGAGGATGTGTTTTGTTTTACCAGAAATCATTCTGATTGGTATTCCCGCAAAAGCGTCACCGATGACGTCGAGTCAACAGTCGCGTCGGCAATCGACAATAATGTGCCGGTCTCTTTGCCACCGATTCCAAAGCATCGGCCGACCCTTAGAAGTCGCCTTGCCTAAAGCATCGGCCGAGGGACAAAGTATAAGAACCGATATAGGACCGAAAAAATGACGGTTCTAGACCTAGGACCGATATCCGTGTACGAAGCACCGTAATCGAAACCGATATCAACCAAAATTTCGGTCCTTCATAACAGTTATTTAGAATATCGGTCCCTCATAACTGTTTGACTCAAGCCCGAAATGGAACAGTTTTAAACAGTTATTTCCGGGCCAGTTTCAAGCCCTGCTTCCAGCAGGAATTTGAAAGGAAGGAACAGGACCAGAACTGAGTAAATCCGTAGAGAAAGATTGCCCTGGCGATGATGCGTCAAAATGGTCGTAGGCGGATGGCGGGACCCTGCGATTCCGCTAGGCGAAAAGAGGAGACGGGGTTGCAAGTCTCCTATGCGGTGGGGTTTTTAGCGGGTAGGGCTCAGACGAGTCCCGCACTGCGTGCGTAGATACATTTTCCCCACCGCTGTAATAAATTAAAAAGCAAAAAAGGAATTTTCGAAAGGAATGCGGCGGCAAGCCGTTCCATTGGGTCTTTCCACTGGCAGTTTTGGTTCTAACCGAATTATTGACTAAAGTGTGTGACGTCACGGCTTAACCATTGGCTGTGAGCGAAGACCCCCTTTGCCCCTGTGCCATCTCGAGGGACTTCTTGTGAGGCATGGAGAGTACGTTTTACTGCGATTTTCCCCCAATGAGATTAAAATACGTAAAAATAAATATTTTGCCCTGAATAAATTTGTGCTATTCAATTAGATTGTATTCTCGTCGGCGAGGCAAACAAAATTGTCCATCATTCTCATGGTTTTATAATTTCCGGATTTGAAAAAACATTCTCCATAAATGGTAAAAATATCATTTTTCTACTATTACGACCACCAAAGGACTACTTTTGTTCACATGACTGTACATTCTTTATATTACCATCATCGATACAGATGAATATGAAATAAATATGAGCGAACTTGTAGAAAAGATCTTGGAATATGTTGTCAAGGTCACTATTCTGAATACGTTTCAATGACTTCGAAGTATGTTGTCAAGATCACCATTCTGAACAATATTTCCCTTTAAAGTATTGAATGTTATTTAATAGAAACATTGCATTTTTAAAGTACATTTTGATATTCACTTAAGGGTTAAACATATTGTTTGTTTAAGTTTGAAAAGTTCACGTTTGTTTTTGCTGAAGAATAGAATGTGTAATGCAAATATTCAAAAAGACCATTCAAATATTATTTACTGTCATTTATACAACTTCTTTTCAAAAATCCTGTATCAACCCTCTCCAGTTTCCACTCGTTTATTTGTCAATTGTGACAAATGGCATTGCTATGTGGTCGTTTATTTGGGCAGTCAGGGATTTCAACCGTAACGCGTATCAGATTTATTTCTCGGTAACCCAGTGTATTATAACCCGTGTGGCCCAGCTAAACGATTACCAGGTGATGCGGAGAAACCCAATACAACTGATAAGAGCAGGTTATAAATGCAAAGGTACAGTAATCCGTAATCACTAGCGTCCCAGCAACCAGCATTTTCAGACGATTACGCAGAGTCACAGGGCGGATCAATTTCCTGGAGGAAGGATTTTATGTATATTATTTAAGGACATAATCTGTAATTAACATAAAGACGTTCTGCTAATTAATCCGCTTACGAATATACCGAGTGTCTCACTTAAATATGACCCCCAGAATATCTTCTTGAATTTTGAAAAGTCTCGATCTCCTTACAAACGAAATTTTCTTACATTTGACATTAGATTTTTTGCTCGAGTAAAAAATATCTTGTAAAATCTATTTGAAATCTAATAATTTATTATTTTAATATTGGATATTGGATATTATTATTGGATATTAAATTATTGCATTGTAATATTGAATAAATATGTGTTCGATATTGTGTAAAAAATGTTGAGAATTCTCTTTTATTACGATGAATTTGTTCATTGCACTGTTCTACTTTTAATGGCCAAACTATTGTTTTCAGAGAGATAAATTTTCTTTGAAGCATGAGAAAACATCTCCGACGTTGTGAAGATGGTGCAATTTCATAAAAGATAAATTTCTACGCTTGACCACCTTGAATATTCCCGTTATTTGTAATAATATGAAAAGATGGTATACAATACAAAACTTGTGTGGTATAGAGAGGGAAATATTGTGATGCAAACATTTTTGTACATACAGTTGAAAGTTTTTCGGAAATTTCTATGGTTTGTATCACGAGTTAAGAGAGATGTAATCGAAATAATTTCCCATACAAACTTATCGTGTTCAAGATGAGAGACAATAGTTCGACTAATTTAGACATACTAATTTACTAATTTATTTTGATTAGTTTGTAGACTAAATACTGGATACAATTTATTTACTTTTAATTAGGTTTAGGGTATACGAAGGTCAATACATTTTTAAGTAGAATTTAATACTCTATCGACTCACAGAAGAAATCTTCGAAAGGAATTCGTCCATGTTAGAAATGTTTGCATCACAATATTTCCCCCACTCTACCATACCAGTTTTGTATATATCATTTTTTCATATTATTACAAATAATGGGAATATTCAAGGTGGTCATCGTTATTGAACTAGCCTGTACATGTAGAATATTCTTATCAAAATTTAGATATTGGTTAGAATTAATTAAATGCAGAACTACATTTGTGGAATGTCAATAGATTCAAATTGCGAATACCTCGATAGGCGTGGTATTTTTAATTATCTCTCGTTGCTGTAGAAAGTGAATTCTTTATCTACTCGAGCTCTCTTAACAGATTTTTTAATGGTTGCACCTTCATATTGAAAAAAAACGAGTATCTGCTGAGCAACAATTCCATGATGAAAAGAAATTATTAGACCGTGTAACTCGAGATCAGTTCTTGGTTTTCCAAGGAAGTTGTTATCGTGGTT
This sequence comes from Lasioglossum marginatum, assembly GCA_028455795.1. NCBI lineage: Eukaryota > Metazoa > Arthropoda > Insecta > Hymenoptera > Halictidae > Lasioglossum > Lasioglossum marginatum. Next base: position 2,568,557 of record CM052245.1, read on the forward strand.
GAGAAATCGATTAACACTAGGTTCACGGAGCATTGAAAGTGACTATTTTACATTACTTTACGAAAACAACAAGAATGCTTCTATCCAAATTTTTAGCCATTTCTTAAATTATATATTCCCAAAGAAATTTGTTGCATAATTCTCATGTTGCCATAAGATTATTGTTTACATTGTATCGTATCACATAAAAAAATTTGATATTATTCGTTATAAGCTCATATCAGCTCAGATCATTTTTCTGTCTTCACTTTTATCAGTATGGACAGAGATCGTACCCACTTTGAGCATGCTAAAGAGATACAGTTAGGAGCATAACTGATCACACACACTTTAAATCAGAGTAACTTTTTTATGAATGGACTAGAAGATTTCAATTTCTCTGTAAGGCCGGAAGAATTAGTTTAGTGAAACACGTCTAATAAATATGTTGAAAGAATGCATTTGGTCGGAATTGTGAAAAACAATAGTAAAAATTGATTTTTACAATTTTTTTAGCTTGGCCAATAACTAAAATTTAAAAGATGTGCTTGGTCAACTAGTATAAATTATATTCGTTCTGAAAATTTCATTGAATTTAATTAATTGGTTTACGAGTTATAAACGATCAAAAGTGGTAAAAATGGCAATTTTTCAAGATTCTCGGCCTTTTTACCACTTTTGACCGTTTATAACTCGTAAACCAATTAACCAATTTCAATGAAATTTTCAGAGCGTATATAATTTATACGAGTTGACCAAACCCATCTTTTAAATTTTCGTTATTGGCTCAGCTATAAAAGTTGTAAAAATCAATTTTTACTATTGTTTTTCACAATTCCGACAAAATGCATTTTTTCAACATATTTATTAGACGTGATTCACTAAACTAATTCTTCCAGCCTTACAGAGAAATTGAAATCTTTTACTCTGATTACACTGATTTAAAGTGTGTGTGATCAGTTATGCTCCTAACTGTAGGTCATAACCATTTTGAGGATGCTAAAGAGATATATCATACCCACTTTGAGCATGCTAAATAGATAGATCATACCCACTTTTAGCATGGAACAGAACCTATACCCATCTTTAACATACTAAATATGGGTATAGGTTCTGTGGCACGCTAAAAATGGGTATGATCTATCTCTATCTATACTAACAAAAGTGGAGGCAGAGAAACCACTCTGGCGTCGTCTGGTTGAAAACTTATTGCCAGGGGTAGTGCAAGTTCGAATGGAATTTCTGTAGAGAAAGAAGATAACAATTTATTTGGATCTCTGCTGAGAACAGATCTCCGGATCCAGCTTCATTGATCCCCGAACAGCTGTAGTTTCCGACGCGGCGTTGAGTGAAATGAAAAGTAAATTGCTATCGAAAGAACGATTCGAAGCGGAAAAGAGTTGGCTCGCGCTTGACGGGAAACGTATCGCGTTCTCCGACGGGTAATTTAATTTGACGGAAAGCTTCTTCCGCGTAAGTCGATTTGAACGTGTTCGTCTGACCGTCTTCCGCCGGGAGACGTTCTTTTTCTAATTCACGTTTCATAATTGGCGAGGGGAAACAGATGACGAGCCGGTGTACACGTTATGGGGAAAGATCGTTTATTCGCAACGCGTACCTCGTTACACGGTCCGTCACAGTTTCGAGATCGCACGGTAACGGCGGTGCCGTCAAAGAGCCTTCCCATCGAACGAATTCCATTGACCACGTGCGTTCTACACGACGCGCAAACTCGTTAATTCACCGGAGACTGGTAGCGCAGTTTTATCGTTCTTCTGCCGACGACGACGTATTTCCTCCATTCGCCGAGCCAGTGTCCGTGAAAAATTTGTCAGCGTGAAATGTGCGAGCGATTAACCGCTATGCCTTCTTCCCCTCTCGTTCTCCGCGGGCTCTTTACTTTCTTTTACTTTATCACTGCGATGTCATTCGATTTAATTCTCGGCCGGTACCCGGTATCGAAAGTGGTCTCGAACTTGTCGAACTCTCAAAGTTACTTCGGCTTACTACTGACACTTTGATCTCCAAAAGGCGATCGGGTTTTCGGACTTTGTTCTGTCGGCGTCGCGTCAGGTAGTTTCAGGGGGATTTCTCGTGACGATTTCGAATGGAAACGGTGGATCGCTCGAGACGGTGGCAGCGACGCGAACGAGCATCATGTCGTCCGTTGGAGACTGCTCGATTCAGGGCCAAGATTATTCCGCGAAGGGCGAAAGCGCCGCGTGCATCGGAAAACGCATGCGTCGCTCTCCGTCGAGAGAAACGCGGCATATCGAGAGGACTTGTTTTTTCGAAAAACAACGCGACCGTTCGCGTTCGGGAGGCGTGTCCTTTTTCTGCGAGGATCGATCACGGAAACTCCTCTCGCCGCGAGGTGATCAACGTTATATCGCCTCCTCTCGCGGCGATCGCAACCTTGCCGATCCATTCGCCGTTGACACTGAACCTACCAAGCGCAGAACATACAGGGTGTCTTGGATTAAATCTTGAATCGAACGATAAAAGTGAGAACATTGAATTTAGATGGTTTCGAGGGATCCATCATACCGTACTTGCTTTTTCCTGGGTGGAGGCGTTTCGGATTTCAAGGTCACTTTCATTTTCTTATGGGAATGACCTTTTTTTATCGGAAGTTGATAGAGTATTAAATTTCGAGTGAAAATGTTTTAAAAACTTCGGACGTCCTAAATTGAATAGTGAACGAGATATTATCGAAATAATTTTCCATATGTATTATCATATTTCTAGTTGAGGGATAGTAGTTCAAGCACCTACTAGCTTCCAGGTACAGTGACTTCCACTAATATTCGGACACTCTTAAAAAGACGATAACTTTTTTAATGTCGTACTACACGATTTGAACTTTTTTGGGAAGCCAGAGCAATTAGTTTGCTACAGGATGTGAACAAAAATTTTTTCAAAAATTGCAATTGATCGGAATTGTAGAAAAAATATTAAAAGTTGCATTTTACAACTTTTTTATGTGAGCCTATACTGAAAATTTGAAAAATACGTTTTTTAGAGCGGATGCTGGTAGTGTATTTGTATACAAAAGCATAGATGAGTAGGACTCACAAGGAAAAAGTTACAGAAGAAGAAAATTTAAACATGTACTGACTTTGGTCATGTTACGAAATGTTCAATCTACAAAGGTAAAGGCACCATGCGTATCCTTCATGTTTGTCGTAAATGTATAAAATCCGCAGTCGAGTAATACCATTGTGTGATTTATATTTATTAAAGAAGACAGAAAATTAATCAAATTAGACCGTGGAAAGAAACTATGTGCTTGTCAAATCTACATATCGAAACCGAAAGATGAATAATATTCAGTGGCGCAAACATGAAAGTCACAAACAGTAGTTGTAAAACGGTCATGGATTTATTTAAAGGTCTAGAAAATTATGGAGAAGGAAGAGTTCTGCGATTGACACGAGACAAGAGACAGCGAGACAAATTGCACACAGTATTGACATAGACACTAATTCGAAGAACATGGGACACGTTTGTAGCAACTGCAACTACTAGGATAAAATTTCCGAGAAAGTGGTCAAAGGAACAACGGAATTAATCGATTTCAATCTGCAGAGAAACATATATTTATGAAGAAAGAATGATGGAGAGAAAAGGTACAATTTACTACTTGTCAGATGAACCTGATAATCTCAATTATTTTTATCATGATTTGAGACATGGTCACACTTCACGTTAGCACCCCAGAAAGTTTTAACTATTTTCCATAGAATCTCGTAGATTTTAACGAGCAAATTCCGCAAATCCAAGTTTTAATGTTAGGAATTCACTGGTTAAAAAGTTAAGGTGTTTAAAGTAGAGTGATCTTAAGCGTTTTTGGTAGGTGAGGGCGCCGCCATATTGGTCTGCATTCGGCGTCGCTCGTTGTTTACCGAGTGGAGCCGCTATGTGGCACCGCAGGCACACATGTGATGTCGATTACGCAGATTTACGTATAATTAATAATCTTTACATACAACAATTTTTTATTTCTCATATTCCTGTCACTTTTATCGCTGGATGCTCCACCATTCTGTAATTTCATGTAACCAAGAAAAATATGAAAATAATGCTAAAATGTAGTTTCCCTAAAGAAAAATCTTTTTCTTCTACAGTATCTTTATATGCGAAAAATTGTTAGATTTGCTCCATTTTATTAGGCTTGAACCGCCTTAAGTTCGTGCTAGTAGGACAGGAGACTATCTTGCAGAACAGCGATGATGCTTAACGATTATGCAATTTAAACTTAAATGTTTCCATACGCTAAAGAAATTTAACCGATATAACATATATGGAAGAAGTCTCTGAAGACAGGTTTTCAGATGTTCCCACTGATAACGAAGAAAGTGAAAGTAACGCGTATTTAGATCTAGCGACGCATAAATTGCGGAACATTATGCAAACGTGTTTACTGATAACTCGAAGGAAATGCAAATTACGGGAGAACACTTTCCTCAATTAAATACTTTTCCGGATACAAAAAATGAAATGGAACTCTATAAAATTCAACTATTTTGGCATCTACAATTAGGCGTGAAACTTCGCAACAATATTTGTTCAGATATTTGCCGGGGACATTGGAATTGGGCAGCCCGGTGTGTATGCGGGATCTTTAATTTAAAACTTTCCGAGCGATCGTTAAAGAAATCCCCGGTTGTTTAAAGGAGAAGGTCTTGAAACGGGGATTAATCTGCGCGGGTGACATTGCGTCGGAAGTTTGAAATACAGTATCTTCTGCTCGACAGGCCCTGCATCAAAAGTGAATGAGTTCCGAGTGGTTTCCGGCATTTCACTCGAAACATGATCGCCAAGGGACTTGTCCCTTCCCAGGGTATTCTTTTCCGAAGTTGCCTTATTTGTAGCTCCGATGGGCGGCGTTGAATGCTTTTGTAATTGAAATACGTGTAAAATATCGAACACTTCTGTTGAATACATAAATCGGTTGACGAATACTTTGGCGTGTGTTTAACACCTACGATTTATTTTACGGTTTAAATTACGTATTAATAGCACTTCTGTAACCTAGAAAATGTGGATAGAATAAAGGTTATAATCAAGCAATTTTATTAGAAGATTTTCATAAAACAATTGTTTTATCGGATGTTCTTTTTTATAAATCATTTATTATAGCCGTGAGCTTTCGTCAACATTCGCAGTCTAGGTACTCGAGAAAGGTCGCCTTTTCCCCCTACATTTCGTCACAAAAAAGTAGCACATCTTACATTCTTTCCAATTTTCTAGTAAAATCTCGTAAAAACTCATTTCTCATACCGTTACTAGTATTGGTCGAACCTAATAAACCCAATAATCAGTTCGACATAATTTCACTAACGCAAATGTAAGTTTGTAGTACGTGAACGAGACAAAATGGTAGCACCAGCAGAAAATCCACGCTTTTTTAAATTTTGTTGTGTAATTCTAATCCCGTGAAATTTAAAAACCAAATCGTGTGCCACCCTTTACGACCGTCCGTTACTAAAATATTGTTAATATTTTGAATTTCTATACGCGTGTGCTATAATTTCGTCCCGCTAGATTTTGGCAAAAATGTTATTTTTGGAAGTGGATTAAAATCGTGTGAATCTCAATGCGTGCTATCTTATTGTCCCGGAGTGTACACCGGGATTCGGTAAGGCCGATAGCGGAGAACAAATTTGATATACCGGAAACGATCAGATTCTCGATCCAGTTACATCAAGAGTTTGTTCCCTCCTTTTCGAGAGTTCTGTCGATCGCTCCAATTCCCGTCGGCAGTCCAGAAAAACACGTATCACAAACGCAAACGCTCGGCGACTTGTGAATGGCAGTGTACACGTTGCCTGCCGGTCGATACATACTACTTCGAACGAACGCACACCGTACGTGTGGGATGCATTTAACACTGAGAGGATTAAGTACGTCTTGAAGAAGGAAGTCCTAGCTATTGTTTGAAGCGTATAACCCAGCACCGTATGTTTCGTTACCTACTTAAACAGACTACTATCGCAGCGGTACCACCGACCGAATATTTAACACTTTCGCTAACTCGATCCCCGTTATTCCCATTGTCTTCCGGTTCGAACGATGACAGAGCACAATCCCGTTTCTCGTGCAAACGCGAATTAAACTTCTATTACGTACAGCGCTCGAGGAGAATACATTGTCCTCGAAGACATTTCGCTGGGCCGCGGATGTTCCATGCAATCTCCAGCTTCAGAAAAATAACAACTCCCCGGAGCTCGATGTCACCACGAAAATTACGATCTCTCGAAAGAATTTCAGCGCGTCCCTTCATCGTCGTCCTAAAGCCCTGCTTCGTATCCTGTCTTCCCGAAGAATTTTAATATATTCCGGTATAAAACTCGTCATTTTATCGCGCCGTAACTGCATGGAACGTTCGCAGCCCGCTTATAGCGAATGCGTTAAACATCGCTTGAAAACAGGAAAAATGTCCCGGTGGTGTTCTAACGATCGTGGAGATCTTTGGAACGCGGCGTCTGATCGATCGTTAGCTAAGCAGAATTTGTTGCGCGGTTAATCAGAAACTTACCCTTACTTGCCTCGAGTTAATGTCTTTATTATGGTTAATTCGAAACGCCAGAATCTACAGTCCCACTCGATATCCCCTAGCCGAGATCGCTCGCGCTTCATTCGACACTGTTCTACTTCGAGTGGCAAGTGGAGAGAATGGCGTCGTTCCTCGCCGCGTGCGCCGTCCAATTTATTAACATAATCATCGGTTAGTCTGTTCAAAGCATTCTGGTGTCCGGCCGATCTCTAAGCAAACCGGGGACAGTGAACGCGGCGAGGTCGTGGCGCGATTCATTCGAGAACATCCACCAGGTCTTCCGACCTGGCGATGAAATAGGCAGTGAACGTTGCAGAGAACCGGATCCTCCAGTGTTGCGCTCGAGTTTTGCTCGAGAGTGAACCGGACTTCCCTTAATATATGCCTTCATCGATATCGAATGCCGAATCGGGGAAAAAAATTGATATTAACATCGTTACTTCTTCGAGTCTCCCGTCCTTTCCATCGTCGCGTCGCGCCGTGAATCCCCGGTAATGACGGGAGTCGTTTCAAGTATTCGAGCGTCACTCCAGGAAGAGGACTCCGTTGTACTTTGGGTCGGGGAATGGACATTCTCGTAAAAACGTTGATCGGAAGCTTTGCCGTGGTCGCGGCAAGGGCAAAGCAAGATCATCTATAGGACGGAATCGAGGATAATGTCGTGCGAGACCCGCTCAGATCTGCATCTCGGGCTCGGAATCATCGTGGAACCAGTTCGAGGTCCTCTGGCTCTCGGTGACGCGCACGCTGCTCAGCTCCCTCTCCATGTACCGACTCGATCTGGTCGCGGAAGGTCCCAGACCCTGTCTGCGATCGTCTAAAGAAGCAAGAACATCGAGGTGATCGTTTCTTCGTACGACCCTGGGCGTGGTCTCGACGGAGCTGGTGCCTTCCTCCGCGTCCTCTGCGGCCCACGGAGGAAGATCCATCATCCCCGAAGGGATTCCCCAGTGCTCGGTGAACTCCGAACCACTTCTGGCTAAGCTTGGCTGGCTGAGGGACCTGACCAGTGAGTCCGCGCCCTCGAACGAGCTCAAACTCGTCAGATCGTCTCGGTCCACTCTGACGAAGTCCCGGACCGTCATCTCGGACATCGACCTGACATCCGCTTCGCTGCTAGCTGCGGCACCCCTGTGGCTCGAGCCTAGTCTACGCAGGCGATTCGGCTGACCCATCGTGGAGGTGGAGTGCGACACCTGGATCCGGTGGCCCTGGGTTCGAGCGGAGCTGCCGCCATCGCTCTCATACTCGTACAAAGTCGGCAAAGACGATCTTCTGGATCTGGTGTCCCATTCGGACGACTTGGACCTCTTGTATCTGTGATTCTTGCCGAGATTCGACGAAGACGTGGACCCGGCCTGGTTCGACGGAGGGCCGAGGATTCGGATGATCACGTCCCATTTCGCTGGGTGGAATAAGTTCGTGTATCTCGCGTCTTTGCGAATCAGCTCGTAGTCCTCTTTAACCACGGCTTCCGTCAGCAGAGTTCTCAGGGTGCTATCGGTGGTAATAATCTCCCGCCATCTTATACGTTCCTCCTCGGTGAATTCCGCGGCGTATCGAGGATCTAGAACGCGGGACAATCTGGTGAACCAGTCCGCGTCCGCCTCGTCGATGGATCGGCGAGCGGATAGCGGCGGTCTGCAGGGTATCTCGGCCCGAGCCGTGTACGTCGGTTCGATATTAATGTCGGGCTCCTCGTCTATCGGTGCGTCGCCCTGAACTCCGATGGGTTCGTTCGTGATGGTTAGGTTCGACGTAGAACTAACGTCGGAGAAGTTCTCCCACTCGGGCGGTGGCGGCGGGAGATTCTCTGTCGGATAGTTCCTGATAGTCACGTCCCACTTGGGGTCCGGCGGAGGTTGCGGTCTCGATTTGTACTCGGTCACCTGGCGACGGTGACGCTCCACGTCTTCGATCGTTTTCTTCTCCGTCACCGTTTTCAGAAACACGTCATCGACTTCGTGCGTGGTGATCTCCGGACGTCTCGGGGACATCACCTGCGGTTCTACCAGGGGCTCCGTCACTTCCTCGCGGAATAGCCGATGTTCTCGATGTTGGATAGCTGTGTGCGTTGCGGTGGTCGTTGGAACGATTGGTGGCGGGGGCGGAGGCGTCGGCGCCAGGATGCTGGCCACTCTATACTTGGCGTGGGTGTGATCAGTCACTTCCGTGAGGGAACGGGTCTCGGTCAGTTCCGTGTTCAATGAAGTCAGCGATCTGGGTCGGCGGATTTCGTGGTGCTGAAGCGGTGGCTGTTCGTGCCCGGCGGGCGACGGGATTCGTTCCTCGATCAGACTGGTGCTGGTGGTCGTCTCTCTTTCCGCCTGTTTTCTCAGGATCCTCGAGTAGACAGGTGGCGTCTGCTGTCGGGAGATCGTCGAAGGCGAGGCTCCACCTCCAGGAGGCCCGTGGAGTTCAGGGACGTAGGAGAAGGTCGTCATTCTAGCCGGCGGGCTTTCGAGGCTGCGAGTCAGGCTGGATTCTTCCTTTTCTAGGATCGTAGTCAAGTTTCTTTCGAGTGTGACGCTTGCCACGTCAGATTCGGATGGCAGAGGGCTAGGCGGAGGAGGCGGGGCTCTCTTCACTCTCATTTGCACGTCGAATTTCGGTTCGATCGGTACTGCAACCATGTGCCGAGCGATGCTGCTCCTTGAAGCGTTTGCAGCCGTCATGGAAGTCGTTTCCACTTCGGCAGTGGCCGTCTCCGAGTACAAGGAACTGCCGGTGCGCATCTCTTGCCGTTGGTGGGTTTCGTGGTGAACGAACGCCTTGTTGTCGTACGAGCCTGCCGAGGACACCGGCAGCGAAGGTTCTTCGTCAACCTGAAAATCGAGATTAGATCATTTTTTTTAACGTTTTGACACCTCTAAAAGAACTGCGATTTATACAATCTTTAACCATTTATAACTCATAGCAACCTTAATCTTGATGAAATTTTCAGAATGTATACCTGTTTTAGGTTGCCTTAAAATATCCGCAGTCTACTAATATGACTGATCAATAACTGAATCTTCTTAAGTTTCAATATAGGCTCAGATAAAATGTTGTTAAAAAACTACTATGCTTCTTTTCCGCGCGCGTCATCTAGTAAACTAATACTTCTAACTCCTTAAAAAAGCACAAGTCGTTTGATTAAAATTTAAAAATATTATTCTATTGTAAAGAGTGTTTGAATGTTAATAAGAGACACTATGCGCCCGAACAAATAAAATTCAGTACTCTCCCACGAAAACATCTTTAGAGATTGATTTGATCTTCTCTTGAACATAATGTGAAACATTTAAAATTGTAACAAAACCAGCATTACATTGGAAATATTCTACCGAGCACCAATTAGAGGAAATTTAGAGGATCACACATCATAGTTGAATAAAATGTGGTTGTATGAATTCTCATTCATCCATAACTTATCCCCCGTGTCTAATTAACACGACGTTAAAAAAATCCGCATGGTGGAAAGACAAATAATTAATTTCATGAAGAAGTAATTTTCCAGAGCAGTTAGGTCGATTTTCCAGACGTTTCCAATGATCTGGCAAAAAAAATGTTTCCAGCAAAGGTTGATCAGTTTCCACTTTTCTACAAATTCAAAAAATTTCTTCTATGAAAAACGGAGGTCACCTCGATCTTTTAAATGTTAATGTATATTTTAGAATTGGTAATATTTTTACAAGTGTCGAGTCAAATTCGACTACGTATACAGGAGATGTTCGACTGCAGGTGAAAGAAAATTTAAGAGGTGTGGTTCTCCGTGACAATACAAAAGACGAAAATGAAGAATGGAAAAAAAGCTTTATCATAATTTTTTAAGCGAACAGTTGAGTTTCGACCGATGGTTTCTTTTGCACTTTTTATCTTTGTGATGAGTAGAATAAGAGAGAATAAAAAAGACTGTTGATCTTTCGACCTTGAAATTAATTTTTCTACGATAGTCGCGAAATATAATTTCTTTACACCCTGTACGTTAAGGGGTTAATATTAAGACTACCGAGTACAGGAAGCAAGGTTTCCAAGATGTTTTAGAAAAATCGTAAGGCCCCAGGCGATGTGAATACAAATGAATATCAGTTTGACCAACAATTTTCTGTAAATACATCTTCTGTGTTGATAATCGCAAAAGAAGAATACTGAGATGGGTCTGTTTGACCGGACTGATAGTTCTGGTGTTCGAGGAATGAAAATGAGGGGGATACACTGTCGATGAACTTACCTCGGAGCTTTCGCTGGGATAATCGCTAGGCAACGAATGATCGATCATCAAATTTGCGTCGCTTCCGGTAGTAGATGGCGGCGCGTGCAGAAGCGCGTGTGCCCGAGGAATCTTCAATCCCTCGAACATCGTGATGTTACTCAGAGAGGACGCGGAAAGTTTCGTTATCTCAGAACCTGAACCGCTTCCGAACGGATGACGGTGGATCACGCGAACGTTTCTGCGCTTCAGGCACATGTACGAGCAGCCTAGACCCATCAGGAGCAGCGATAGAAACAGAATCGCGCAAATGATCAGCAGAATCTGGAATCCTTTCAGCGGAGGCTCGGGCAATGGAGAGGCAGTCGCTGTGGCTATACTGTTGACAAACGATAAACAGATTCAAAAATCGTTCGACTGCTTAAACATAGAAGGTGAGAAATGGGTCTTCCGGTTTAAAACCTAGAAAAAAATCGGCTTTTCTTAAAGCACGCGTCTTTACAAATATATCTGGGAAAGAATTTGTTTAAATTTGTAAGAACAAGGAAGCTATAGCTGTATGAAGGTCGTAGGTCTCACCGTATACAGGGTGTCCCAAAAATGATGTACTTCCTTGAAAGGGGTGATTCCTGAGGTGATTTCAAGTAATTCTTTCGTTTGTGAAAATGTTCTCCGCGGCTTTGCTAAGAAGTTATTAACGAAAAACACGGGCCAATCAGACAGAGCGCGCGCCGATTGGTCCGTCTTTTTCGTTAATAACTCCTTAACAAAGCCGCGAGGAATATTTTCTGAAAGGAAAAAATTAAATCATCTCCGGAATCAGCCCTTTCAAAGAAATACAACATTTTTGAGGCACCCTGTATGTATAACTGATAGTCAAAATATTAAAGGCATTTTTTACGAAAGCTTATTCTTCGTCATGGCTGACATCATAAACTTTAAATTTTGAAAGAATCTTCAGAAAACTTGTGTCGCTACCGCATGAACGAAAAATTTCAACAAATATTGATATAATTCGATTTCAAATGCGAGGAAAAAGCCTAAAAAATTAAAAAACGAAATGCCACCATTTGGTTAAATAATGTTAAATCTTGATTAAAACAGACAAAGAAAAATCGATTCTTCTTCTTTCTTGTTGGCGAGCCGGACTCTCTCTCTCTCTCTCTCTCTCTCTCTCTCTCTCTCCCTTTCACAAAATATAATTGTACACATCAAAAAGATTCTCATGTTCAATCCAGCTTTTATCGTTTCTATGTGTGCGTAACTCCTCGAGGCGATTCACTCTGTGCACAATGTGCAGGAAGGAAGGTTGCAAGGTGAATTACTCACATGCTCTCAGGTGGTTTGGGTGGCGCGGGCGCCACAGGTGGCGGATACCTGCAGACTATTGTAATAACTTCGTCGCCGTCCATTTCGAGGCCGGGATGAAAGCGGACCACGACATTGTTGGTGAACACGCGTTGAGGATCCTGCCTCGTGCCGCATCCTGGAATGTTGAATCTTTCAAGTTTGCACACCATCGTGTTACATACGTACAACTGAACGACCTTCGTCCTTGAAATATTTGTCCGAACTATCGATTCTCCGAGCTATTGGACTGCCCGCGAAGCTTTCAATCTCTTTCGAGCATTAATCGAAATTTTATTTTGTATCGTTGCGATAAAATTGTATCCCATCGCATATTTTAATCGTAAAAATTTCATTTCCATATTTCTAAATTCTTTCATCTGATAAATTTTTTTATCTGTTCTCATTGAACGGCACGCTACGAAAACATTTTTTAAAAGTTCTATGGCCATATTTTCAAGCTCATATTTTGATCAACACGAATGCTTTCTGTAAGCCAATAACTCGTCATCTTGCGAACGAGTAGCGCAACAAAATAGCGGAGTAAATTATTGAAAGTTAGTCATGCGGGAAACAAGTCGGCCGGTTATTTTTGTAGCTGCCTATAATATTGGTGGCATCGTTGCCGGGCGCGCCACATATAAACTTACGGATGGGGAGGAAAAAAAACGAAAAGAACTTTTTTCTAAATTGTGTCAAAGTGTCGTGAGCCCACGCTGAGTGTTATTTCTCGCGTGGGTTCAGAGTCGCCAGATGAGGGGAGGGAGCACGAATTAAGGGGGAAAAGTTACCCTCTCTCTGCCAGTACCGGATTAGTCACGTGACACTATGACACATGCACGACAGAGATGAAGCGCGTCACGTGACCGGGCCGCGGCGGAAGCGTGGGGAATAGGGTCGTAGAAGGGGAAGGTAGAGTGGGGAGACAAGTCTTAATCTGGCGACCCTGCGTGGGCTTCGGGGCTCGGTTAAGATCGTAAAAGCCGAGGGAATCGAGAATCGACGGATCGGTAGACGATGCTGTGAATCTGGAAGGGGATCGCCGCGCACCTTTTAGAGGTAGTTCCAACTTGGCGCTGGTTGATCCGCGGCCTTTGAATTTGCACGCGCTGTTGCGATCGAAGTCGGCGTAGGCGAGTCCGTAAAACGGTTCCTCGAACTGCAACTCGACTTGCATGCTACCCTGGCTGCAATTCAGGTACGCCTTGGTGCGATTCAGAAATATCATCGACGAGATGTCGTCCAGTTTGGTTACCTTGCCGTTCAGAATCGTGCTCGGGGGCAAACCGGGCTGGTACTCGATGCTGTTACCTTGCGAGGCGTAGTTGCTCTGCGACAGCACCAGAGGAAGTGCTGTGCAGAGCACTGTCAGTAACCTTGCCAGCATCTGGAAACAAAACGAGAGATCAAAGACCCGAAAGTTTCATCGGTATACCGTTGGTACTATAGATTTCGCGACGGAGTTCGGCAAAAATTTAATCAACTATCGACGAATAAATTTCTACTTTAATCGTTAATCGCAATTAACAATTAACCTAGTCGTTAATTGCTGTTAACGATTATTAATCGTTTATTGCGGTGAACGATTAAATACTTATTAATCGTTAATTACGATTAACGATTACATTCCTTTCGATTGTAATCGTCAATCGGATAATTGATTAATGATTAACTGCTGAAACTTCGAAATGAAGTCACTGTATGTAAATGGGATTAAAAAAAGTCTTTTTTTACATTATCTTTATATGCGAAAGAAAAAGTTATATTTACTCCATTCCATTAGGCGTACAGGGTTACATGTCCCCTTAATTCTTGTTGAGCACTGACACGACATTAGTAGTTATATTAGTAGTTCACTAACATTAATAGTTACACAGATATTCGGTCTCTTAAAATGGGACAACCTAATAGTGCGTGGGCAGAGGTGCCCCCTCCCCTCTGTATACTCTTTGTTCCCCATCATTTTTCAGCGTACGCTAATCTGATCGCGGTTTTTTCGTTTCCGGATCGGAATTGACGTGCAAGATAGGAACGCAACCGGACCTGGAGCAATAACTGGAACGCTGAGGGCCATTCTCCTCCAGCGTGATATCTCCCTTCGAGGCGTAAGCAGCCGTGGCGAATTGCAAACTCCAATGTCGGGTCGGATTGTTACGTTCGCGGGTGGAATTCTAAGTCGACATTCACCGTTCACGGATCCGAGCTACGCTCAGTCGAGCCGCTGCCAACAATCTTTGTCACTCTCATTGCTGCGCCGGCGTTTCGCAGGAAAAGAATGAAACGGTATCACTGAACCGATAGATTCGTAAACTGCACCAACAATGGGCGCTAGTTAGATTACAAAATTGGTGTAGTAATCGCGTATTTGCGTGGCGCGAACAGGGGCCGATCGTTTTTTTGCGGGATTCTGTTTTGAAATAGGGGATTGCGGGTCGTTTTTCCTGCAATGACGTAGGCATGGGATTATGGGCTGCAGCCCGGACCCCCTGTGCGGTCAAAGAAATAAAAACAATCTAAATTAAAAACTTAAGAAAAAATAAATTATACAAAATGAACGGAAAAATCGAAGAACCGGATTAAAAATTCGTTCTCGTTTATTATGCAAGAGATAATTTGCATTTGTATATTATCATATGAGAATATGAATTCACTTTAACATCTGCAGCTCAGTTGCCAGATATGAGAATTCGTTCTCATCAGCGGCGGATCTAGGCATGGGCTTTATGGGCTGCAGCCCAGGGCCCTCCTCGTGGTAAAAGAAGAAATAAAAAAATTTAAACTAAAAACTTAAGTCGAAATAAATTATACAAACATTTCTGGTACTTCAGTTAATTTGGGTTAATTGGCCCCCGAACAGTGTTAGCCCAGGGCCCCAAAAGTAACGGTCCGCCGCTGTTCTCTTGCATCCTGCGCAAGGATCGATTGGTAAGAATTCGATTTGCATACGAATCCAACTGCGTTAGACTTCGAGTTTCCGCTATTTTTGTTTCGGACTGCTTCTGTGCTTCAACTGCGAGGCGATGCAAATAAAGTGAGTCAGAAAAATCTCGGGAGACCAAACGAGTCTGGAGTTTCTTGAGATACCGGTAGAATTAGGTTAATAGATGGTGTAAAAACAAATTTTTGAGAAGATTGCAACTGGCTGATATTGCGAAGAGAAGAATGAAGCTCGTCTTTTATAATCTTTTTTTATTTGTGTGTATCTATAATTATAATTTCAAAAATAAACACGAATGACTGTCATTAAAAGGTGACTGATCGAGTTTTCTTCGAAATGGATAGACATATGAAAAAATCGATTGAACGAAAAATATTCTTTCCCGAGGGGGACAAGTTCTGATGTATACGTCGGTGTTCTAGGTGGAGGGGCCTAGGCGATCTCAAGGTCAATTTAATTTTTCTAAATGGAACTCTATATTTTTTACTCCTGATAGTGTTTTGTGGGACGAATTCGTTAAGCACGGCACAAGGTCATCCAAGGTCATGTTAGGTTACACGGATAAAAAAGCTTCAACTACAATGCTTAAGCAAAATGACGTATTTGTTAATGCGTTATTACTAGACTGCGGATCTATGCATTTATGCCTTATGAAAATGTTGAGAAAAGGCTAGAATATAAAATCCGATAGAATTTTGTACAGTTTTCATTTGTTTTGAATCTACAGAGGCTGTTTTCATTAAAATTATGATTTCATTTCATTCCACTTTCTTAAGATTTGTCGACAAAAATTGGAGAATGCATAAACATTCGCAGTCTAGTCGTTACATTAAATACTCAAAATTATTGCTCTCCGCTTGTCTGCAATTTTTACTGCCTCATCCTGTATATACTTTTCTAGTTTGGATGAATTAACAGATCTTCCTGGCGAATGCGTAACCGTGTGATTCACTGTGATCGTCATCCAATCTAAATTCGTTTGATCACATGCAGTCACCATTTCCTGTATGCGACTCGATCATCCTATCGACGAGATCCTTATGCATGGACAGACTGCAAATTTTTTGCAACAATGGAATGCAGGCGTCGACAGAATTGAATAGACTTCTATTTTCGAATACATGAGTTGATGGAGAAAATAAAATATGATTCGATAACAAAGTTCGCAAATTATATACAAATCTGATTTTTGTGAATATTTGCGATTTGTACATTGATAGAAGTTGCATAAAAAAATTATAATAATTAAAACAGATATAAATATTGGATACTAAAGAAAGTCTGCACGATTTATTATTAACAGCCCTTTCTAAACAGTAATTTTTGCTACGACTAACAAGTAGTATCAATAACAGATTGCTATGCTTTTTTGAATCTTAATGGTTATCCTCAAGGTCATATTCTTTGAAGTTTCAAGGTCATCGTAGTCTTCCCAACTGAAAAAATTAACTATCAAAAAACTAATTCTTACATGCCTCGCTTGATACCAAACAAGATTCGTTTGAACATTTTTTTCATACAACAAATAGTTTACGAGTAAATTTGTGTGGCACAACTTACTAACTGACTAACCCATATTTTAAATTAGTGCATCAAATGGCATCAGGAAAAATAAAAAATTTGATAGTATCTACAATGGGTATACATAAAAATCATAAAATATGTAAATTTTCACATGAGGAGCGTGTGAAGATTAATAAACTTCTGGTACCTGTATATGGGAAATTAAATAAAAAAGTTCGGTTGCAACATTTAAATGAAAAATCGTCGTTGTTGACAGCCTGTAAACCGGAAGCGATGATTTTCCGAAAGAGTACCGTAGGATCTGCGTGGTTGAAGAATCGCTGAAGGATCGAATATCTTCTTCCGTATCGCGTTCCAGCAGAGGTCAGGCGACATTTTATTGTCATACTCTGTTACTCTACCGTGTATTGTGAACTACCGTACCACATTAGGTGAATAGAATATCGATCTCATAGTAACTTTTGTTCAGAAGCACACTGACAACATAGAAACATCACCGAAATTTTTTCAAGCTTATTGAGATCTGAAATAATTGTTTATACCTACTAACGGAAAAAGAGAAACTAAATGTACGATTATTATTTGTTTTTCATTGATTTGAAATGAAGTGGATTAACTTGTCGATATATGCTACCTCCTCTCCGATTTCAATGAGCTTCACCTATGCTGTCAAGGTCAGCTGCTCTGACATGAAACTAATTAACACTAATTAACACTAAATCTATTATCACCGGTCAAAATGACCGGTTCCAGATTTTTTATTTTACGATTATTTATATAATAAAAATAATTTCATAAGAAATGATTGTATAGATATCTTTAGTGGAGCATATATTACAATAGGAGTTGCACAAAGTCTAAATAAAATCAATCTTGTCATTTTTATAAGGGAACATGTACCAGTTACTTTTAAGACTCGGTAGGTTCAGTGTTAAAGGTCTTTATAAGAAGAAGATTAACAGAATTTGATAAGGTCAGTTAAGGTCAGAAGAAGACAAGTTTCAACGTGAGATCATCTACTCGCTGTGAACATAGCAGGTTGTGATAATAATATCGATGTTTCATCTATATCTTCAAAAAGTACAAATCAATTTTCGGACTGACCTTTGATACAATAAAACCAGTAGTGGTACGCGAATAGATTAGCATATACAATGATTCCCACTAATATTCGAACACTCTTAAAAAGACGATAACTTTATTAATATTGTACTATACGATTTGAACTTTTTTGGGGAACTAGAGCAATTAGTTTGCTACAGGAGGCGAAAAAATTCTTTTTCAAAAATTGCAATTGATCGGAATTGTAGAAAAAATACTAGAAGTTGCATTTTACAAAATTTAATTAGCATTTTATAATATCTAAAAAATACGTTTTGTAGATCTGTGTGAATTAAACATATTCTGAAAATTTCGTCAAAATCGGTCGACGTTGCAACGAGATACAAACGTTTACAGATGGTAAAAATTGCAGGTTTTCACGATTTTCCCTATATCTAAGGATTCTTACATCTTTCAATTCCTGTCGTTTTTTTCCAAATCAACCGATTTCGCTGAAACTTTCACAGTGCACATAATTGACACAGATCTACAAAACGTATTTTTTAAATTTTTAATATAGGCCCACATAAAAAAGTTGTAAAATGCAACTTTTAATATTTTTTCTACAATTCCGATCAATTGCAATTTTTGAAAAAAATTTTTTTCACTTCCTGTAGCAAACTAATTGCTCTAGTTTCCCCAAAAAAGTTCAAATCGTGTACTACAATATTAAAAAAGTTATCGTCTTTTTTAGAGCGTCCGGATATTAATGCGAGTCACTCACTACATCTCAAAATTTTCAAAATAAAACACGTGGCTTCTTTTTAATGAAACACATTCGAGGCTGATTGAAATCTTGAATTTTGCGAAATTTCGATGGCAAAAACTGAATATATCCTCGAGTTGTGTGACGTGGAATTCTCCGAATAAGTTTAAATAATATAAACGCGTTGCTGCACTGTGTACCTCTGTCCATTGTTAAAATTGTACTATCTTCTACTAAAACATAGGCTTTTTTAAAAAATTTTTTTTAAATATTGCATTGTCATCCAGTTCTGAGCTATGTTTAAAATTTCAAGTCTCTAGCTCATCAGGAAGTTAGTTTAAAATCAATTGCAAAATTTGTCTCCCAACAGACGGACAGACAAAAAAGCGAGCTAATAAAAACGTGGTAACAAAACGGGCTATCTCATTTGAAAGGATACGACGTGTAAATATTATACAATGTCGACGTCTAGGCGTCACGTTGGATGATTCTTTACCCTCATGTTTCGTGTATTTTTCCGTAATTCCGCAGAAGAAAAAAGCAACAATTCCAACTCAGATAACAAACGTGCCATAAAATAAGTCAACTTATTATTCTATCTAGCACTCGTTTATCATTAATCATTACGCTTCGTAAAAAAGTTCTAACGCGTTCTACGGTATCCTGATACTTCCTGGCCTATCCGAAACCTTCTGCCGTTTGCGTATTACGCGATCCAGGTCCGCGAAGGAAAGTTCTGGCACGCTTCGATGCACTCGCACCGTTAGATGCCGCTAGAAGGTAATGTTCCCTTTATACTTTATACAGAATACTGAGCCAATAACGAGCCAGCATGCACGTTTCTGTTGTACGCTTCTCCCTTCTCCAATTACAATCCCACGCGACAAAACTTTCTTCAAGAGACGTGTCACCGAGGGTCATTAATTCTAAACTCTCCACGTTGTCATCCAAAACATTCCTCTGTCCATTTTTCTTACAGACTTTCCAAGAGTAACGGTTAAAAAAAACGACTTATTGATCAAAATAAGCATTGTTATTAAATTGTATAATATTGGGTTGGAGCGGAAGTTCGTAGCGTTTGTGAATTAAAATTCAAAGACAAAATTCCGATATTTATTCATAGATTTATTCAATAACATATTCTCCATTCTGTTCTATTACTTTTCGCCATTTTCGAGGTAACTTCTTGTGTTATTGAATAAACATAGGAATAAATACCTTAATCTTATCCTCGATTCTTCGTTTGAAAACGCTACGAACTTTCGTTCCAACCCAATATATATTATATAAAAATGTAAACAAATAGGACCCAGTAAAATTGTCATTCTTTTTTTAATATTTTATCTACCGGAAGGCTGTTAATAGGATTTTCAAAAATTGTGCAAAAGAAAGCATAGAAATTTTCTTTTACATTGCAATTTTAAATGAAACTTTAGATGACGTTATTAAGGGTGACTTGTTAGTTCACAATGAAAATTGCTGTTGCTATTGAAGGTTCCAGTAAAATTTAGCCATGTACCATAGATTTTTCAAAATTATGCAATGTCACCGGTCGGTAAAGTGTTAATACTCTCCGTAAGATGGAAAAAGTATAGTGCATTAAGAAATGAGAAGAAATGATGAGTATAAACTAGCTTTAGTTGTTCAGTCCTGACCATAATCAAGGAATTAAGAATTCAATTGATGATTCGAAAAGGTTGACTATACAAAACCTACGATCTCTCTTTAAATCTCTCTTTCGAAAATGGATGTCGCTTTCTAAAATTCATTTAAATTATTTCTTTCGACTTACGTTTACTGCTGGAAGTGCTCAGATAATTCAAATCTCTTCCCCTTGTCCGTCGATCCTTGCTATAACACTTGCATGCCGATTATCTGTAAATAAAAAACGAAGTGTTAACTACTTGATAGAAGTTATATCCAATGAATTTTTCAGTCGCAAATTGTCAGTTGCACTTGGATGGTACGTATATTTTTTATGTAATTGTTTAACTATGTATGTTCCATCCATGTAACTGCTGATTTTTCTAAAGGTGGCCACGGCAAGGGTTGTTTACAATAGCTTACCCCAGACACAGATTATTTCGTTGCAACCCTTAATAACCGATTTAAAATTTTGAAAAAACCCAAACAAAGCTAGTTTTTTGCTTCATTTTCGCTTTTATGTCAACTAAATATCTCAAGTGATAACTGAGAAAATAAAGGTAAAGTTTTTAGGCTTTTCATCCCTATATTACCTTAACTGAAGGGGTAGAGATCTCTAATTTTACAAGTTTGTAAGATTAATTTTTCAGAAAATTTAATATTATTGAGGACAATATTAAATTATTATGACAATTGATTTTACAGAAAATTTAATATTATTGAGGACAATATTAAATTATTATGACAATTGATTTTACAGAAAATTGAATATTATTGAGGACAATATTGAATTATTATGCCAATCAATTTTACAGAAAATTAATATTATTCAGGTCAATATTAAATTATTATGACAATTAATTTTACAGAAAATTTAATATTATTGAGGACAATAATATCTTGTAAAATTCTGTTTTAGAAAAATTAAAATTGTGATGGGGCCAATATTACCCATGGTTATCCTGCTAGGCTTTTTGACTGATTTTTACTCTCCGTTTTCGGTTTTAACGTGTTCAGTGTCAACCGAAAAATACTGAGCCCTTATGATACTGAAGAGGAATTCTTAAACTAGAATTAGATATCGATTCCAAGTTCCTATTATGATAATAAGTTATAATATACTTGTAATACTTATAAGAATTTAGATTATTTTATATTTATTATAAAATACTTATAATAATTTAGGCACTTATAATATAAGTTCCTACTATTCTAATATAATAATAAAGTAGAATAAGATTCTATTATCATAGTATAAGAACTCTATAAATTACAGAATAATAATTTTTCGCAAGTGTAGTCAACGATGATACATCGACGTTTGGCAATAAAAGGGTTACTATGTCTTTGCGATCGTTGGGATCTACCTCGTAAATAAATCAATTAGGACAAATAAAAACCGACATGATTAGTATCGGAATGAATTCTATGTAATAATAGACTTTGCTTCTGGCTTCTTTAATTATTATCTAGTACTCATATATATACACGAGTCCCAGGATGATTTAGCGAGATGAGGAATGACGCTGCATCGACCTCGGTCGTTTCCGGTCTCGTTGCGCGCGCGCTCTCTTCTTGTAAAAGACCTCGACCGATTCTTTCGGTTCGACGATGACAGCGAATCGTTCGAGGGTAAAAGGAAGTTTCCTAGTACTTCCAGTCAGAGAATATTATCACGTTATATAATTTTATACATTATAAAAATCTTCGAAAACTTTTAAAATATAAACTATAGTAAAATACAGTATATTTTTCGTTATTTTTTATCTGTAGACACTATAACTACTAGAAATAATAACGTTTTCCCTAGGTCCACTTCTTTAACATATTTCTACGTAAATGGAAATGGGTACAAGCATTTCTAATCTATTTATAAAAATATAATCATTCTAATTCCCAATATAATATAATATAATAATACAGTAATATTACCGTTTCTACGACATACCAATCTTCCGAGAAGAGTGTATCAGTAAATTTGATGAATATTTATATTTCATTACATTTCACAAGTTCAGAAACGCTATAATTACATAAAATAATTAAATGGTCTAATTAAATGATATTCTTTAACATTATATGTTTGCTTGACATTTGTGTTGGCATGAAATAATCAACAGGTTAAAGCCAATATACAGGAATAAAGTGGTGTAAAATTACTGCGGGTATATATTTTAAAGCCAATTAATTATAAATAGTTATTATTACCAACAGAAACCTCTTGCTCGATAGAATAGAAATTCAGGATAATTCAGAATTCAGGATAAGATAGGGAGTAATGTAAAAATTTGTACTAAGTTTATGTTGCTATGAATACTAAGTAAACTCTGCAGACTATGACATATGCAGGAGTAGATGTATGGCTAATTGTAAGCCAAAGAAAGCGAGAAGGAGCGCACGTGAAAGAGCGATTACTGTGATAGAAGTATTAAGAGAGAGTTACCGTAATAAAAATAAAATAAAAGTACTTAAGTGAACTTTTTAGTATCGTTCAATAAATTCTTATTAAAATAATACATGTAATGATATTACGAGCTCCATTAATACAAGTTAGAAAACAATTTAACCATTTACATACTTGAACGGAAATAATGGATTTTCCTCTGACTTTTACTCTCTCCCACGTTATATCTGCTTAACATTACAGTCATTACTAGATATCTAGTGAAGAATAGATAAAAAAAATTGTTTCGCGTGCGATATACAGAGTGGTTTAGTTAAGCTCGCCAGCAAACTATTTAGCATACGAAAAAATGGGTTGGAATGAATGTTTACTCTAAACTATAATTTAGAGTTTAGAGGCATGAAGGTCACCTTGAGTTTCCTTATTTTGAGTATTTTATTAAAATCATTTACAGAGAACATCTTGATAACTATTAGTTTTTCACCTCGTGTATATTCATAGTTTTTTATTCAGGGTTCTATTCTCTCTTCAATCACAAGATTAAAATCTACCCTTCGCAATAAAGAAACTCAAGGTGACTTTTATGTCCCGATAAAAATCAAAACGGAAAAAATTTGGTTATCGCATTGTGCACTACGTTTGAAATCATACAACTTTCGTTTCAACTATTTTTTCATACACCAAATAGTATACAAGTAATTTAGGTGGCACACTTACCTGAATCACCCTGTATTAGAGAAGGAACGTTGCTCGGAGGTCCTAGCTAAAATGGAATGGGAAGGAGGTAAAGTGAAATTCGTGTAGAAACTAAGAATAAAAGTTTCGATGGAACCGTCTCGCACTTCTGCGATTCTTAAAATGTCAGCGGCGGCTGTTCCGTTTTTGGAGCTTCCAAGGCTTCGACGGAACTGACGAGGCACTTTCGAATAAATCGACCAGGCTATCAAATTGCTCCCACTCTCTCACGCCCTCTTCTTTCTGCTTACTTTCGAATCATCTCTTACATAATAAACGAGCGAATTTTAATAAGGTTCTTCGATTTTTCTGCTGAGAAAGAAGCAACGAGATGAGGACCAGCGGCGAATCGTTAATTTTGAGGCCCTCGGTTAACATCGTAAGGGGGGCCTACCCAATTAACCTAAATTAGATCAATTACCAAAAATTTTTTGTATAATTTATCTTTTCTTATGTTTTTCAGTTGAATTGTTTTTATTTTTTGACCATAAAGGTGGACCTGGGCTTCAACCCATAAAGCTCATACCTAAATCCGCCGCTGGGTGATTGCATATGAAATGACCAATTTCAGAATGCAAATCTTATGGAGTTTAATCAAGAAATACTAATCATAAAATCTACAGATTTATTATACATAATATGATTTCAAGGTGCAGAGCTAACCTTTCAACTCCTATCTTTAAACCCCCTCCCCCTTTACTCATGCGAGGTTCAAGATAGTGATCCTGACTAAAACTGAAAAATAAATAATATATTAAATATTGCCAAGTATTGGACATGGTGCAAAACCGAGTCAATCTATTTTTTTTGTCATTGCTAACATTTGTTTCACGTGTCGTGGTTTAAGCCTTTCCTTTTTACGAATCCAGCACCAAGACATGCCATCTGAACAAATTCTGTTAATTTTGGTCTCGTCTGATCAAATAACCCGTTCCCAGTCAGTAGTTGTGCAGTTTTGATATTTTGTAGCAAATTCCAAACGACGTTTAATATTTTTTTTCGATAACATTGAGGGTTCTTCGTGCTATCCACTGGCTTATTTGTATATCCGTATCTCCTTTTAATAATTTTGCAGCCATAATGGCACTTGAAGCTTCACCAGATGTGACAAACCGTATAATCCTTCATCCTGCGGTGATAATTGTTTTGGTCTTTGGTTTCTAGGCGCGGCGCGCCAACTGGCCGACGACTGTGCCAACGCGCGTCTAGGTCGCGCTCTGATTGGTCCGTGTTTTTCGTTAATAACTCCTTAACAAAGCCGCGGACGCCATTTTTGCAAAGGAAATTGTTGCTTCAAATGATCTCAGGAACCTCCCATTATTCCGGATGTTGAAGGAATTTTGAGACACCCTGTAGAGATCCGCGAGAGATCGCTAAGGCTTCGTACAGACCTAAACAGCGCGCCGAACCGCGCAACAAACCGCGCAACGAACCGCGCGCCAAACCGCGCATTTCGACGAACATTTCGCCGCACCGAACAGCGAACGGAACGGGTTTTTGCTATTTCCAGAATGTCTTCCGAACAACTACACAAAGAAATACAGGAAATATTGGCAGTTTATTGAGTGAATTAAAGTTTATAAGTGAAATGTTCAGGTCAGGACGAAGCATTAAGGACATCAGATTCGAGACTACATGACTTGAATTTTTGGAGATGTTCGCGTTCGTGCGCGCCGGAATGTTCGTCGAAATGCGCGGCGAAATGCACGCATTCGTGCTCGCCGTCGTTCCCTGAGCTGATGGATCAACAATTGCCAAATTGGTATAAACTGGAATTCGCGCATATTGCACTTGATTCCACCGGTGGTGCGATGGAAATAAGGTAGCCATTACAGTGGTAGACTAAACGGTTTAGAAGAAAGCCGTCGATTGTCTTGTCAATCACGTTCCTCGCCAGCCGAATCAGCCTAACTCGTCAATCGTACACGTATAATTCGTGTAGGTGCCGGGTACGTGTTTGTAATTGGCGATTCGCTGTGGAATGTCGCGTTGCGGATAGGCTCCCACACGATTGTTCCTTCTTGGTGCCGGAGGAGGTCGATGCATCTCGGCCTTGGTACGAATACCGCCGATGGATATCACGATTCTAATCATCGGACTTCATCGAATAAAACTGCCGCGGTAAACAATGCGAGGACTTCTTTGGTAGTCCTATTGAAAAAATTTCAAGTGGATTCTACACCGCTAGAACGGCAACCCGTTAACTGGGCTAGCCTCTGTTTCGTTAAACTTTCATGCAAAATGTAAAATGCTACCATAAATTAACCCAGAATCGCCTTATCTCCCAGATAAGGGGAGGAAACACGAATTAACGGGAAAGGGTAGTCACGTGACAAAACTAGCAAGGAACTAGAATCTAACTAGATTTTGGGTCGAAACATGGGATTGCGGTGAACCAGCTTTTTATCCTTATACGAGCATATTTCGAGCTGCACAAAGATTCATTTGATAGAGGAAGGATCATCGCAGAGCACTGTGCCCCATCATATTAGTCAAAAAAGTATTTTAGTGACAGAAAAATACATTGGAATCTGCGGGATTTTCCTCGATTCTTTTCCCTACTTTGGACACTCATATTATTACCAATTTGAGTCATGTGGTTGATAACGAAATATTGTATTCCGTTACAAAAGAGTGTTTATACTTTGTTTAATAACAGTGTCCATCTATTTTGCGTGTCGATAAGTGATAGCTGATTCTCGCTGATTCCAACGCGTTCAATTCGAATCGAGAGTTCTTTTTCCTCCGCCTACCATACTTTTGAAAAAACACAAATTTCCAAATCTGTTATATTCTTGTCTCATTTTACATTCCCTGAGCAAATATCTCGAAAAATATTAATGATATGGAGAAATGTTTCCAGTTATTTATTCAACATTGAGGTGACCTTGAAAATACCTGTAAAGGTCAATTTTTAAATTTAACATTGGAACTCATTTGCAGCTAATTCAAATGATTAAAGAAATAAATAAATATCTATGGAGCTTCTGTATCTAGAATGCAGACAATTTTTATTGTGCATAAAACTCTGCAGTCCTGTTATGATCAGTGTAGGGTATTAGGTCAGACAAAAAGTAATGTAAGAGTTTCCATATGAAACAGTTTCCGACGGAGGATTTCGCTTTTCCCAACATTGCAGCAATAACTTGTTTGACGCAATATACATATGTAGATAATTCTCAATTACTGCGACGTTGACAGATCGACAAAACATATTTTTGAAATTTTCGATATAGGTCCACATAAAAAAATTAGGAACAGCAACATTCGTATTCTGACCAAGTGAAATTTTTCCAAAATTTCTTTTTCTTGTCGCGTAGTAGACTAACCTCTAGGAACCTAAATTCTCAAAACTTGTCTTTTAAATAGTGCTCGACAATTATTGTGAGTTGCTGTAAAATTTTGAATCTCGTTTCCTAGATTATTGATAAATTCTGAATAGACTGCGGATAAAATAAAAATTACACAAAAATGTATTTCTTCTTCTAATAATTTCAGTGAGAAATAATATAACACAGTCTTAAATGCTTCTAATTTGTTTACAGTTTCGTTTCTCACTCGTCCATATTGGCCATAACTGCATGGAATCCGCAGTCTAATTTCGAATAATCTTCTGTTCAAGGAAAAAGACCGGGAACGACCTTCTACGGGGAGATCTAGCATATGGTCGAATGTGATAAAGGAATCGCTAAGGTTAAGTATTTGGAATCGCGAGGTAAAGATAAGAGAGGAGATAGAGCTCGAGAAAATATCGGCCCGATGGAAAAAGGAACGTGGCGAGCGTAACAAGAGTGACGTTAACACCCGGCCTGCTTGAAAGTCTAGGAGACAGGCTTCGAGCCTTTAAAGTCGAACCAGTATCCGAAGGAGACAACGTTGTCTCGTTGCGCAAAAGACTCGACTTTCACTGGGCACGCACACGCGAAACTCGGCCTGTGCATGCGCTGATGCCCTTGCACGAGCAACGCTCGGCAAACTGTTTAACAAGTTTCGATTTTCAACGAGATAACCGCTGTACTTCACTGAGAAAACAATTTTTCGAATTCTCATCATTTTTCGAGCTGGATGTGTCAGCCTATTCTGCACTTCACTGAACAAGTTCGTCACGCAGGCTAAAGATTATTAACACATTAATTACTGGCGATTATTCCATAATTTTTGGAAGTCTATGACCCATTGCTGAAAATTTTTTATGGATCTTTCAACAGAAACTTCAGTCACAAACCAACATTCTGAATAACGTGATCCAATCATTTTGTTTGGAATTATTACGTAAAAGTAGATTTCTAGATCTCCTTTTTGATTTTATAGATCTACTTCCGATAGATAAAGTGTGAATATATGGAACACACGTTTTCAACAATTTGCCAAAGTGGGTCCGTAAACGAGAAGAAACACTGTTCAATGGTTAACACTAACAATAAGTATATGTATTCTGGTTAAACGTCATGCGCATCGATCGATAATATCGATTCGTGCGGTAACACCAGAGAGATAGTTACAGAAACGTGGTCTTTTTACTTATTTCCAGAAATAAAATTTCAATTTTGACCCATTGCTGAAAATTTTTTATAGATCTTTCAACAGAAACTTCAGTCACAAACCAACATTCTGAATAACGTGATCCAATCATTTCGTTTGGAATTATTGCGTAAAAGTAGATTTCCAGATCTTCTTTTTGATTTTATAGATCTACTTCCGGTAAATACAGTGATAATATATATGGAACACATTCAACGTTTTGAACAATTTGCCAAAGTAGGTCCGTAAACGAGAAGAAACACTGTTCAATAGTTAACACTAAGTATATGTATTTTGGTTAAACGTCATGCGCATCGATCGATAATATCGATTCGTGCGGTAACACCAGAGAGATAGTTACAGAAACGTGGTTTTTTACTTATTTCCAGGAATATAATTTCAATACTTCTTCAATACTTATAACTAGACTGCGGATCTTTATGCAAAATAAAAATTGTCTTCATCAATTGCAAGACACAGAAGCCATACAAAAGTTTCTTTCTATTTTCAACGATTTTAATAAGTCGAGAATAACATATGGGCGTTGTTAAATTGTCTTAATGTTTTTACTGTTTTAAATTACATCCACCGATTTGTGTCATGAATGCATAAAATCCGCAGTCTACTTATAACACTTCATTATGAAAAACATCTAAAGTAAGCGACCAAGTAAGCGTCTTTGAAAAAGTTATAACTAACATTTTGCGTACACGGTAGCTACCTTTACTAGAGTATCACACAAGCAACATACCGATACTGTTGCGTGTGGCATGCTGTTCGCGTTCTGGATCACTAGTTACCAACCGGAAATACTCTAATTGATTAGTTGTACAATTAAAAACACACACGTACTAGATCATTTTAAAACATCGCTGTTAAAATTTGCAATATGTTCCACTGATCTCGATGCGAAAAATGTTCGTCTTAATAACAAAAATCTCTAGAAAACTTGAATAATCTTATAAATTCTGGGAAATTTGGATCTGTTTATCGATTTCAATGACCTTGGAACTGTCATCCGAAGATATTTTCGTAGCACCTTTCACTTTTTTTATCGACGAAACCTGTGAAACGGAGGATATAAAACGCAGTTTATAAGCAAAATCAAATGCAACTTGTCAATAGTTTAACGAGATATACGAAATTGTTGAAATTTCGATATTGGAACTTACACCTGTGAATGTAAAATATCTTTCCTGATTCAACACTGTTATACTCACGGAAGGATCGTATGAGCGTTATTTGAAAGTGATATGAGTCTACTTTCTCTTCTCCCAAGATGTTTAATATTTCGCATTGTACCTTATTTAAAACGTGTCTGTTATATATTGAGAAGATTATTCAATCTACTCAAGTTCGTAGACACTGCTCAGCATGTTTGCAAGCATTTCGCATGCTAAACTGTTTCCCTTAAGAAAGAGTATGGATACAACAAGAGGCGACACTTAGAAGGGAAACGATATTTCAGAGAGAGAGACCCATACAACCAATTTATAAGGATCGGTAAACTTCGGCAATGTTCGTTGAATGCCCGTATATATTTTATAATATATTTATATATATTTATATACAGGGTGTTTCGTAACTGGTGGTACAAGCGAAAAGGGGGTGATACTACATGAAAAAATAAGTCGAAAATATAGAATAAAATATTTTCATGTGAGGCTTTGTTTTCGAGAAAATCGACTTTGAATTTTCGCTGGGTACGCGTGCTGAAAAACACGATAACTTTTTTAATACTGTACTATACGATTTGAACCTTTTTTGGAAGCTAGAGCAATTAGTTTACTATTGGATGTGAAAAGAAATTTTTTCAAAAATTGCAATAGATCGGAATTGTAGAAAAAATACTAAAAGTTGCATTCTACAACTTTGTTATGTGGGCCTATATTGAAAATCTAAAAAATACGTTTTGTAGATCTGTATCAATTATGTGCACTGTGAAAGTTTCATCGAAATCGGTTGGTGCGGGGAAAAACGACAGGCATTGAAAGATATAAGAATCCTTAGATTTATTGCAGTTAGAACTTTGAACCATGTTTAAACGTTTGTAGCTCATTGCAACGTCGACCGATATTGATGAAACTTTTAGAATATGTTTAATTCACACAGATCTACAAAACGTATTTTTTAAATTTTCAATATAGGCCCACATAAAAAAATTGTAAAATGCAACTTTTAGTATTTTTTCTACGATTCCGATCTATTGCAATTTTTGAAAAAATTTCTTTTCACTGTAGTAAACTAATTGCTCTAGCTTTCAAAAAAAGTTAAAATCAATATTAAAAAAGTTATCGTGTTTTTTAGAGTGTCCGAATATTAATTCCGGCCACTGTATGTACATAATTCAAAGTCGATTTTCTCGAAAACAAAGCCTGTCATAAATAAATTATCTATATTTTCGACTTATTTTTTCATGTAGTATCATCCCCTATTCGCTTGTACTATCAGTTAGTACTACGGTTACCCTTATAAATACGATACATATAAAAATGAATGAAAAAAAAATAAAACGATATTTTTACTTGTTTGTATAACAAATGTATTGTGCGACTCAAACGAACGCTCCAAAATGATTAACATTGCTATGGTTAGTATCAGCAGTGCCGGATTGAATGCTACGGACCCCGCGCTTGCAGCAGAAAATGTTTGTCTTGTAAAATTGTGTAATAGCCCTGCGTACCGTTTCCAGATATTTTTGCTAAAAAAAGGTCATTCATATTTTTTTTTGTTTTTATTATATCTGTGGTTTTCAGGAAAAATGCTGTATGTCACATAATTTCATCACTTTCGAGATATTGTCGTTTAAAGTTTTGATCATAGAACATCGGTTAAATTGCATTATTTTTTGAGCCTTCCGAATTTATTTTCATGACTTTTTTTCTGGTAACTACATAAAAATCCTATACTATAGAGCTCAATTACTGTATGAACTCAATTTTTTTGAAATTATGCGGCGTTTCTCCTTGCAACCACAGATATTATCATGCAGAACCTAGGGCCTCCTAACATTCGCTACAGGCCTCGCGCTGGCTTAATGCGGCCCTATGTTTCAGTATCCCCACACTACCCACAGTATATAGGAACTTTAATCGACCATGAACAAAGATATTCAATTCGGATCTTCTTACCCGCCGTACTTTTAGCCCCACTCTACCCTACACAATTCAGAACCGGTTGGCTACTATTGTTATTTGTATGAAGGGAATAACGCAATCGTGCAAATCGCGGAATCCGCAGACCGCTTTGGGCAATGTTCCTCGCGAACGGTACCTCTTGCTCAAAACTCGTACGATTTGTCGGTCATGGTTTTGGTTCGCGTGTTTCGAGCATGTTCGCAACGGACGCTGGCTATGTTATGGGCATTTGCCACGCGAAGAGAACGCTCGTGATCAAAAGAGCAACGTTTGCGTTTACGTTTGCGTTTCCGAATTTTGCGTGACCTCACGGAAGAGACCGCGCGAAACCGTCGGCCACGGAGTTCCGAGGCCTGGGACCGTTAAGTTCAAGCCTGTCACGCCCGGTTGCGTGCAGTCGTGCAGAGAACTTTTCAAACTTTTATTATTTATTTATTTATTCGGAATTGTAGCATCGGCAATACAGTCATTAGCAGCCGCGCACCTGAACTGAACCATTTACATACACATGTACAGTTAGGATCCGTCGCTTTCTACAGTATTGCGCGCATTAACACACATATCCGACTATTTTTTAAAATATTTTCCCCTTTTTTTAACAAATTGCGATTTCACTTTTCTACGTTATCGTTCATCGATTGTTTTATTGTAACATATCGCACACCAGCCCGCGTTTAATACACAACTCCATCGTTATTGTATATGTACAGTGACTCCCACTAATAAAGGTGAATTCTTCTCGATCGAAATTTAAATATATAATAAATTTTATGATTTCGGCGCAAGGTTCGAATAAATGATCGAACTCCCACTAATATTCGGACACCCTTAAGAAGACGATAACATTTTTAATATTGTACTATACGATTTGAACTTTTTTTGGGAAGCTAGAGCAGTTAGTTTGCTACGGGATGTGAAAAGAAATTTTTTCAAAAATTGCAATTGATCGGAATTGTAGAGAAAATCTTTAGTATCTTTTTTCATATTGTTACAAGCAATGGAGATATTCATGGTGGACAAAGTTAATCCCTCACCCTGTATAATAGTGAAAACATTCAACATTTCCCTATCCGTTTCTTTATTTTTTCTGATTGTCGGATATACAGGTGGATCAAACGCGAAGTCCACGGTAGAAAGAATACATTTCTAAACCTAGTGCTCTTAGGTGAGTGCCCGCAGCTCATTTCAGGAAATATCGAAACACGGCTTTTCAAAACGACTACCTGTCAGAATAATTGCGATACCGAAACGGCAATGAAACGGTAATTCTACGCACCGTAACGAACGGCTGCAGCAGATGCAAAGAATTCTAGGCGATAGAGGTACAGTTGCGTATAAAAGAAAATTTAAGATGCAATACTTACATTTTAAATATCACGGTTTTCGCAAACCGAAATTTTATTTCAAAGCAGCAATGAGAATATTTCATAAATAGCATCATCTTACAGACGAATGAAAACAAGAAAACTACAACAATAGTTGTAGGATAATGGATAGAAAACTAATAGTTTATTCGAAACAATTTATTTAAAACAGTTACGAAAAGAAATGTTCAATGTTTTCACATGTGTTTTAATTTGTAACTATTCGGACCAAAAGAGCGTATTCAATTCATCAATGAGAATATTTCATAAATATTGTCATCTTACAGATGAATGAAAACGAAAAAACTACAACAAAATGGATAGAAAATTATCCTCTCTTTAATTAAAAATTCTGAAAAAGATCAGGCATATTTTAGCTATTAGGATGCACATCTACGAATTTTTTCAAAATTTTTAGCTTCGAAACCGAATTTCGATGGATAAAAGCAATTTTTGAAATGCCGATTTCTTGCAGAAGTTGTGGAACCGAATTTTAATGCATAAATGGATTTCTTGTAGAAGTTATGAAATATACTACGGTTCATATTTTCACAGTTTTAGCATTTGACATATAAATTTTTCAGATTTTTCAAAGTTGGGGGCCACATAGTTACAAGATACAAAAACCGGTAAATTTCCATTTTGTATTGAATTAATTTTGCATTGAATTGCATATTTTTTGAATCGACCTCACTGATCATTTACAAAATTGTATTGTATTCAGCATGAAACAAAATTGCACATCGTACCGCCGATGCTCAGATGGACAATTGAATGTCATCAACTTATGACGTCACACTGCGACCGATAAATTGCATAAGAATGGCATTTCACACGCAGCGAGTTAAATACTGCCGCGATGCTAGCAAAACCTTTCTCCGGGACGTATGATAACGGGCTGTCGTTCATCAAAAATGGGACTCGTTATCTTAGCCGTGCCAGACACGAGGCCGGAAATGTAGGCAAAAACTGAACGACAAATATTATATGATTTAGTTTGCTATTACGCGGCTGAACGGAAACTGACTACATACTTCCCAGCAGCACGCATAGCAATCAATAGGAACGACACAGTGAGAAGATTTCGCAATACTCGGTAATATTCCATTCTTCTTTGCTTGAACTTTTTAAATGGACTTTTTTAAAAAGAAACTTTTTATTTATTTTTTAAATTACATCAACTTCACAGGGGTCATTAGCAACTACAGGTTTATACACGAGTGGTCGTTTTTTAGATTTGGTTAATTAGTTTTGTATTTTGAACGGATTATTATGATCTTGTACGGGGATTTAATTAATAAGTGAACTTCGCATCTTTCTGCAGAATAAAAAGTTTTTACATCAATTTCAAGACACAGGAGCTAAATATAAAATATATTTCACTTAAAATCTTCTAATATTTTCATTGTTTTCAATTGCATCTGCTCATTTATGTCATAAATGCATAAAATCCGGAGCCTAATAATAAGTTTGTATGCCGAATAACAACCCCAAAATTTTTAATATATGCAACTCCATTTATTTTCACAGCACTTTTGTTGAGTACGTCTCCGAAATTAACTGGCTCCTTTCATTTTGTTTGAAGTCGTAGTTGAATTCTGTTTTCTGTCTTCTAAAAACGTATAGTCACTTTTCACTAATTATAAACGCAGGTGAAGTAAGGTAAAATGCCGATTAAATAATTGGAAAGCGACCAAGGATTTTTCAGGTATGCATACTCCTCCGATAAGAAGGTGCCAAACTTTTGTAAAAATGGTTGGAAGACATGTAGATAATCTTTTTAGAAAGTCTTACATGTAGAAAGTGTTATCTCTCGTTCCAAACGGAAAGAAGGAATTGTTTGCAACTTTGAAAGTACTTATTTACCGGTACGTGTTTATTAATACTTTCTTCCTCCATTCGGCGAGTACTATCTAGTCTTCAAGATCTAAATCTTCATTTAATCGCCCAACTAAGTTCAGTGAGCTCCATAACATCGCAAGATTTCGCGTATCTTATTGTTAGAATTTCCAAATTGAAATTTCGTTCCGAACAAACTGGAAATTTTCTGCAACTCGTGCAAAGTTTGCCAAAACCTTGTTACAACAACCCTATTTTCACTTTAATCATCTCTATGCTAATTATAATAATCTGATTTGACTTATGCGAATATATGAAATTTTGCCTAGATTCAGAAATTCATGTTTATTGTGGTACATTCGCATAAGTCAAATCAGATTATTATTTTCCAAATCTTTGGTCGCTTTCCAATTATTTTATCAGCATTTTATATTTTTGCTTTTCTTCAGCTAATTATTACTAGGTTACTAATAATTACTGAAAAGTGACTAATGTCTTTAGGAGGCAGAAATGAGAATAGATAATCTTCCATTGTTGTGGTATTTTTATTTATAATTGGGAAATATTCATAAACCATAGCGACACACTAAAAGAAAAATGCATAAACACACACAGCATTATTACAACAATTTAAATGGAAATGGACGAAGCCAGTTATTGTAGGAGACGCGTATTCTGTAAAATTGCTACGAAAATAAACGAAGTTGTGTATATTTTACAAATTGAACAACGCTATGAATCATTTTCAGTTTTTATTGGATTTCGCGATTGCTGTTTGAACAGGTAACGCGCTAGGTGTAAACATAACAGTGGTGAGATATGATTATGATAATGTATTCGTGATGACTCCTTCAATTATAGAATATAAATTGGAGAAACTTATGGTGCTCACGTTCGACCGTCATGGATAAGTACGTACCTGTAATAAGGGTTCTAAATTATGGAGTCATTATGGAGTAGTATTCAAGATGTGGGCTAACCAAACTTGGTAAACTTGTCGACGTGCTTACGTTGTCAAGGTCATCGTTCTTAGCAACATTTCCTTTTCAAGTTTTAGGCGATCGTTATTAGTTTACGAGATATTTGCAAAATAACTTGACTTGTAAATCTATGGGGTCAATCTGCTACCTACCCTCCGATTTTAATGACCTTGACTTATGTTGTCAAGATCACCGTTCTGAACAATATTTCCCTGTAAAGTTTTTGGCAGTCGTCTATAGTTTACGACATATTTGTTAATTATTGGTTAAGTCGGGATTAGGAGAAAATCCAGACCCATCCCAGACCTAATCCAAACCAGAGAGGATATGTCAGTAAGTCAACTTTTGTCAGTATGTATAGACCTAGACAGAGCATGCCTAGATTTAGCATGGAAATTAGATTTAGTCATTGAGATCGGAGAGGAGGTAGCATATCGACAAGTTTGCCCCAAACTTATATGGACAATTTCAGATTTATTGGGTCGGCAATCAAGTAATTTCGGCATTTCAAAGCGAAATGGAGCCCAATATTTTATTCAAGCAATGAACTTTAATGAATAAGATATTTTCCCTTTTGTTCGATGATCTCTTGCCAAAAAGAATAAATAAGAAAATATTTTATCGATTAAGGTTCGTCGCTTGAATAAAGAAATTACTTTCTTGCCAGCCCAATAGATATATTCTTGAAAATGAAAACGCTTTGAGGATACACATAACCATTTAAACCATTTCTACGTGACACTGTAGCAGCAACTGAATTAACCGAAGAATATTAAAACAACGACTGCAGTCAATTGCGAAATGTAGAGAAACTCGTTTACAGATTCGTTCGAGGCCACATCGATCAGAAAAAGAAGGGAAGAACTGTGGCATCCAGTGGCGACGAAAAAATTGATTTGAATAGTCCGACGACTGGAATTACTATGTATTTCCATGACTTACGAAGTGAGAAAGGCCGGGTGCAAGTGGACGCCATGATTGAAACGACATACATTTTTTCTGAAGTCGAGTGAACACTGCGAAGTGTATGAAAATGAATAGATGAACGCTTAGATACAGGAAAGGATCTACGGACGGTAAGCAATGTTCAGCGTAATAACGACGAGATACATACCGCAAAATCACTGAAACGACTAAAAACTATTAAATATGTGAAAGTTTTCGACTTGCCCGCCCACTCATCTAAATATCACTGAAAATGTGCGGGTCGAACTGTCAATTACTATGTATAATAATGTATATGCGGGTGGAACAATAATTCGATAATACAAATCGACCAAAAACTAGACCACTGCAAGATAAAACGATTCGAGACAGAAGAAAGATGAAAAATTATTTAATAAATAGACTACGGATCTGTATACAAATTATCATTTTCTTACTTGATTTAATGGAAATCACAATAAAGGAAACATTTTTTCCATGGATAAAAAGGTTTCCTGTGGTAAAAATAAAATTAAAATATTATCAATTTTTATTAAAGTACACGTCTTCTTCTATTTTAGACATATGTGCTATGAATACATACAGATCCGCAGTATACACGGTGTCTCATTTAACTGTGACCCCTGGAATATCTTCTTTAAATTTCACAAAGTAAACACTTTTTTATGTATAATTTGAGTGGTATCAAGTGGTCAGTATCTCGCAGGGATTGTTTTTAATGTTGTTTTATCTCATAGTTTTCAAGATCATCGATGTTTGTTTTTAATAACTACATATACTTTCGTGTTGCATCGCATAGCTCATTGGAAATGTGCTGTGACATGCCCTTCAAATGACCTTGAACTCCGAGGATGAAGGTCAAACTTAAATAAATACCTGTAAATCTGTAGAAAGTGTTTTCCATAGCACAAAGAATATATCGAGATGGATTGGATCACGAAATTTTCAATGACTCACTTTTATTCACTGTATCATTGTATTATTATACAATATTTTACTTTTCGTCCCTAAAAGTTCAGTAGCTTACTAGATTTTCTTTGCTGACCATCGAAGTCAAGATTTCGTATAGTCAATGTAAAGATAGTATCCGATGTACCGAGCATTCGCATATAAAACCAAGAAAATATATAAACTAATTCGTCTCGATAAAATAAAATAAAGATCAAGACTGAAGAGTTGCGGCTTCATTTACAAGTTGTTAATGAACACCGATCGCAGCATGCGAGGTATGTATGCTTGTCCCCATTTTTCGCGCGTCCCCGTTTGCGTTCCCATTGGCGGCAAATAGGCATGATTCAAAACGATTTTGAATCGTTCATGCCTAAAAAGGCTAGGATCGTTTATCCATTAGATAGGGCCATTAGGACATTTTTTAACTGAACTTACTTTTCCCAGTTTTTCACTTGTGTCATTGTTTTAAATAAACTATTAGTCCTCTGTCCATTTTTGCAGTTTTTTTGGTTTCATTCTTTTGTAAAATGATGATATGTGTAAAATATTCATTATCAAATTTCAGTTTGTAAAAGTCGTGGTATGTATCACATCTGAAACTTTTCTTTGTCTGCCACCGTATTTGTGTACTACGCATTATAAAAAATGATGAATAATTTTCATATATGCCATCATTTAAGAGAGAATTTCGCAAAAACATTATATCTTGCGCAGGCATCTCTTAAGATATTGAACTTCCTTAACACTGGGTTTACGGAGCTCTAAGAGAAACTATGTCACATTATTTTATAAACATAACAAGAATGTGTCTACCCAAATTTTTGGCCATTTTTCCAATCATATATACCCAAAGAAATAAATTTGGTAAATGATTCCTCAGGGAAGCATCTTTACGATCTTAGTAATCGCAAATTAAGAATATTAGAATCCGTCATTTTGACGGGTCCCGTAAATCTAGCGTTAACATTAAAAAAAAGATTTACAACTAAACAAAAATGCATTGCACGTACAGTCAGACTCGTTAGAAAAATGACGTTGTTCATATATTAGAACAAGTTACAATTAAAAGAGTTTCAAAGGAAAATGT
Organism: Lasioglossum marginatum; assembly: GCA_028455795.1. Taxonomy (NCBI): domain Eukaryota; kingdom Metazoa; phylum Arthropoda; class Insecta; order Hymenoptera; family Halictidae; genus Lasioglossum; species Lasioglossum marginatum. The sequence continues at coordinate 2,606,510 of CM052245.1, forward strand.
TAATATGAGCGTAGACCTTGAAGAAATTCTTGTAACATACATTTAGCAATGTAGCTTAGACTATTTTTCTTAAGCAAAAATATATATCCTATTAAAACTATTACTCTCCATTCAGGAATAACAACATCTAGCATTCTCGCTGAGAATGTAATATCGAACTACGATAAGAAGACTAAGCATCGGGCAATGAGCTCCGAGGAACAACGCAACTTTCACGTGCAACAATCTTGCACGCAGAGTTCAAAACCGCATTCTTAAATACAGTACTCGCATCCAATCGCAACAGTGGGGACTATTACCGTAATTACAGAGAGGCTGCGAAGAATAGTGAAATGAATCGTTTTTCTTTTCGATTCCGCCCGACCTAATCGAGCAGCATCCCAGCAAGCAATTTGCTTTTGATTTGCTATGAATTTGCCGACAAAACTTGTCGACAAATTCCGACCCATTTGTTCCCGCATTAGGCTCGGTTTGCAGACGCAAATCCACGCCAAAGCTATGCCAACAGTGTTCACTATAAAACAGTGAAAAGATTAGAAGACTTTCAGAGTATAAACACATTATTTTACTATATTAAAATTATTACTGAAAAATATATGCACAATAAAAAGAATAGTTCAAGTAAATGCTACCCAGTTTAATGAGGGGTATCACGATAACAAAATATCAATACTACTTCCCATTTTAAAAATGTTGGGGGCCCCTCCCCGCCCGTCCTCCAAAAAAGTTAACCCCCAGAAAATTGAATACATACTAAAATATTGACCTCCCTTAACCCTTTATTAGATTCTGATATTATTATTAAAAACTGATGTTATTGGGTTGGCAAGAAAGTAATTCTGGTATTTTAAGATGAAGTGAAAATGAAAGGAAAAATGTTAAGTCGTATGGTTCCTTACCCATTCTGTTAGGTTCTGAGGAGCATATCGTCGATCTTGCCCAGTATATCAAGCATACACATATATATACAAAATATTGTCAGAAAATGTACCGTGTTGCTAATGACCTTCGATGTTGAAGCAACATTAAATAAATAAAGTAAAAAAAAACCCAATTCTTTCGTTCAAGCGATGAACTTTAATCAATGCAATATTTTCTTATTTATTCTTCTTGGCAAAAGATCATCGAACAAAATGGAAACTATCTTATTCATTAAAGTTCATTGCTTGAATAAAAAAGTTCGACTCTAATTTAACCTTAAAATGCCGAAATTACTTTCTTGCCGACCCAATGTATCATTACAACAAAGACATCTACTCTATTCCGTCGCGTCGCTTCAGTTTCCACTATACGAGTCTGAGTGGAATAATTTGGCCACCTTCTGTATCCAAATAAAATAGTATTCGAATAACGCCCAACACTGATCCACGGCAAGCCCTTGAATGCCCGAGCATAGTTCAAGAAAGTCAGAGGCGGAATATCGATGCCTGTTCCGAGAAGCGTCGCTATTGGACGCGCAGCCTCTGTTTCCATCTCTAGCTGCCGCTAGAATCGTGCAAGGCGAACAGGCGAGTGCACAGTATCTACAGGCGAGCGTGCCTTGTACCAATGACGTCATCCCCGGCGGATCCAAGATGGCGTTCGCGTGTTCGCCAGGCAAAATCGGCTGGGAGCCGCGGGCAGGACCGGTTTTCGACAGGGGGCGGGACCCGGAGTCGGAGCCGGGTCGTTTATCCGCGCGGTTTCGTCGTTTTGCGGCCGAAATGTAGAAGCTGCGAAACACCAGGGACCTCCCTGCGTGTCGTGTTCCGTATAATAGCGAGACACGCAGGGATTATTTGCCGAGCGGATCGCGGACCGATCCCAGAGCGAGTCCAGTGGCGTAGCCGCTTTCGATTCCTCTATGCGTGGTTCCTCCGCGTCCGTTCAGTGAAAGTAATTAACTGCCGCAATTAACCGGCCGATTGACTCTCCTACGGGCTCCCTCGAAATCTCCTCGTCCCGACTAATCTACCGACACCGACAATGGTGCCTCAAGTTCCCCCTCCAAGTGAAAGAAAGAATCAGACAAAGGGAAAAATTCGAGACCAAAACGAGTGTCAAAGAGTTAACTGCGGGGGCGAGCGAGATAGAGATTGAGCCCCGTGGAATTCAGGATAGAGTATTTATTCAAATTGAGTGGGTGTAACCCCGGAATGTCGTCATCCGAGAGGATCGCCGATGATTTTACAGTGATCCGACGGTGAATACCTTATACACGGCGACCATTGTTCGCTAATGCTCTATTCTCGAGTTATTGTCACCGGTTTCGATTTCTATCGGTGTGCGGAAGGTCGTGTACTCGCTGGGACTAGCAGGACCAGGCGAATCCGAGCGGATTCGAGAAGATGGTCCAGCGTTTGCGACGCGACGCGGGCGTATCGCACAGGTAGCTACTCCTACCTTGTCAGGCCAGAGGTTGGTCGCAGGCAACGAGGCGCGAGGACGCGCGGGTTTCGTTCTCGGCACTCGACGCGGCGGTTAGGTCACGCTCCCGGTCGCAGAGAGTTGCACGCGCAGGTAAATATCGTCCGACGCGATCGCGCGGCCGCGACTGAACTCACTTTCCAGTGTCGGCGTTTTACCTGCGACAGGAGAGACCTCTCAACGGGCCGAGCGTTCGCTCGCTCGTTCGGTTCGGTTCGGTTCGGTTAGGTTCCCTCTCTTTCCGAGCCGAACACTGACAAACCGTGTCTGTGTCCGTGTCGGTGTCCGTGTCCACCTCGCCTCTTCTTACGGCTATCCTTCCTACCTACCCAACCACCCACCTATTTACGCCTGCGAGACCGAGTGCGTGTGCGAGCGCGAGTGCGTACACGCTCGGTACAGCTTGGCGGCCTTACGTCGCGACGTGATCAGGGCCCTCCAGCAACGTACCTTCCGATCCCCTATATGATGCTGCTCCTTTTCAGCTGCTGCTGAGAGACTCCACACACACAAACACCGGCTACGGATGGAACGATTTGTTGGCCCCGAGCCAGATGCACTACCGTTCATAATTAAGCGAACTCTTCTTGCAATTAGTGCCGGACGCCCAAGATTTCGACAAATTAAATAAGAAGTTTATACTGCCATGGAGTCTTCATTAGTGTCACTCGGAAGATACCGCGCGTATACTGGGTGTCCTCGCGGTGCTTGAATTCGAGACTATTCAGCACCTCTTATCTGCTCCCCGGACCAATTTGATGCAGTTTTCATTGACACTGGGCAAGCAGTGTGTTCGTACATCGTTTTATTGAACTTGCGAACGACAAGAGTGGTCGCATTCTGACACTTCAAGGGTGGGGATCAGTTCTAGTGTCCCGTCCGACGAATCGTGTGTCTCTGCACGCCTGCATAAATATATTTGATCAAATAAGTCGTTAACCCTATGCTGTCGGAGCTATTTTAACTTGAAAATTGAACACTTTTGTATATGATTTTTTCATTTTATGGATACGAAATTGATAAATGTGTGCTAATTGATTCGATACCAACATATTTAACACTAAACCTACCAAGCATTAAAAGTATCTGGTAAATATTGCCTTATAAAAATGGCAACGTTAAATTTATTGAGATCGTCTGTAATTTTGCGATAAAATACTTGGACGAGGAAACTTATTCCATTATTTTCCATAAGTGGATTTTTATAATTTCGATAATTGGAAAATATAAAACCGGTCATTTGACAGTGGTAGGCTTAGTGTTAATAATGTAAACGATATTGTGGATAATGGTACAGCAAATTTTAGTAGTGACTCTGAGTCACTCCTAGACTGCTAAGGGTTAATATTATTATTTATTATACGTACGGGTGAACCACGGAACGTGATCAGTTTGGACACCTTCTACAGATTTAGAAGTGCTAGCATTTCTCAAAATGCCTGAATTCTCCTCACAAACGGAATTTAAGTTTGACCTTCATCGTCGGAGTCCAAGGTCATTTGAAGGTCATGTCACAGTACATTTTCTTATGAGCTACGCGATGCAACACGAAAATATACGTAGTTATTTAAACAAAAGGTATGAGATAAAGTTTGACAGATTCGACTTGATCTCAACGTGCTACTCTGAAAACTTCAATATAAAATCGGTAATTTCATGCCTCGGGATTTCTCAAAAAATCGATTTTGCTATGTGTGCTATTAGGTAGAATGTTCATGAATTTGTTTGTAATTTTATGAAATAGCACCCGCGCTTCTATTCGGTTGTGAAATAAATCCCGCGTTTTTTGTGTTTTATTTTCGTCCCGCAATTTTGTGTTTTGTTAGGTAAAGTATATACATTTGCTTCAATTTTTCGAATTAATTAATTTTAATCAAATTTCAGGCTTTTTCAGTGGAAGTTCCAGGAGAAGATCTACAAAACGTATTTTTTAAATTTTCAATATAGGCCCGCATAACAAAGTTGTAAAATGCAACTTTTAGTATTTTTTTCTACAATTCCGATCTATTGCAATTTTTGAAAAAATTTCTTTTCACATCCAGTAGTAAACTAATTGCTCCAGCTGATTGCTCCAAAAAAGTTCAAATCGTATAGTACAGTATTAAAAAAGTTATCGTATTTTCTAGACTGTCCGAATATTAAATCTTTATTAATCTTAATTAAGTCCGAATTTATTACACAACCCAATATATGACGAATGTCACCTTCGTTTCTCGAAAAATAATGTAAATATATAAAAATTGATATAGGTTGTAATCAGTAAAATATTCTGTAAGTTCTTCCTCCTCCATTCTTTTTTTAAGTACAGGTACTGTTTACGAAAAAATAACGCTGGTCCAATTTCCCGCTAACACCCTGTATAAACGGACAACTTTAATATTCTTTATACTTCGAGTTCGTCATTTACTATGCTTTCTCATATATCATGCGCTTGATATTCTTGAATTATTCTTCCAAAGTTGAAAAATCTTAGAGGTGGCGCTGTAGTCGTGCATCGCAGTGAATGCTTTCGCGAGCAACTATACTAGGTACTGCACCCGAGTGGATTTTCCTGGTGACTCATAAACGCGAAGACTTACTTTACAGCCTAATACATACTTCGTTCCGTCTCCGGTCGAAAATTCAGATCGAGAGTATGAAATTTCCCTGCTGAGTTTTTCGGGAACGGAGAGGAGAATGAAAGTTGCCGGAGAGAAAAAGAGGAGAAACGTTTGGGCGTGGGTGTTTCAAGGTCTTCTGCTCGCCATTTACGGCTGTATGCAAAACCAGATACAGAGTGCCACGACAATGAGCGAGACCGAGACATTTCGAGTGAAGAGAGAGAGATGGAGCATGGTCGTTTGGTTCGACTGTGAGCTGGAAAGACACGGGAGACTGATTGATCGCTCAACGATCGTATAATGATTCTACAGAATCTACCATACCTGTAGGATAAATCTTAATACTACGAAACATTTGACTTCGGAAGCCTGCCAAAAATAAAAGGGTCTGTTTTTATCGATGAAACGATATTAAAAACGAAATTTAATATACGAGGTGTGACAAAAGAGGAACCGGACTCTGTCAGTGTCCTTGCGAAGCTACCAGATTGGTTATAGCCGGATAAGATGGTCAGAAGTGTCCCCAAACAAAATTGATTTTTGGTCACACTATTCGATATACTCAAGAAAGTATAGAAAATTTCTTAATAATTTAAAAAACTTAATTTCTGACTGTACTAGATGTAATAAGTGCGTATATGTTTAATTGTAAAACAAATAGCCTGTTTAATGTTTACTTCTTACTGTGCCGATGACTGTACTATTTGCCTTACGATTGTTATTCACTGAATATATTTTATAATAAAAGATTTATGACTCGTGAAACTGTTTGATTCTGCTGAAAAATCTCTATTAGCCTATAATAATAGCAAGTTAAGCTCGTTTAAACATTTCAAAAAAAGATAAAAAGATTTTTACTACTATTTTGGCTTAGGATGCCAATCATTGTACAGTTTACCCTAAGTGATATTCAGTTGAACTTTGGTTAAATCTTTAAGTGGGATTTCCTCCAAACTAGTGGCTTTCGAGTTGTGCCGGTTTTAACGCAACATGCTGAGATCGCGTGTAAAAAATGCGCATGAATCAAGAGATTGTTTATCGCGTAAATAAAGTGCTACGTATCGAGGAACTATCAAAATGTTAGAACGCTAAAAAAGGATAGTCGGTGCTAAACGGACCAGTTTAATCGTTTGGTATCGTCAATGAATCTCCTGTTGCACGTATTGCTGTGGAAAACCGGTACGATTTGAAATATTACGTCTTGTTTCATCCACGAAGACCATGTTTACCAATCTTCCTCTCGCGTGCATTCACTTATTCAGCGTTTGCATAACTTTTTAGGTTACCGGTTCTGAAATTATGGGCCCCGTAAAAAAACACGTTCCAGGCATTCGCGATCATGGAACGTCACGAACTGCTATATTGTCGTATTGCGAACTTTATCCACTTACATAAAGCTTAGTTTATTAAAGGGTTTAATGGGATTTTAGTGTCAGTTTTCATAAACTGTTCCAGTTCTTGCCAAGTGACGGTGAACAATTTACATTGCATCGCAATGCGTATGAAGGTATGAGCGTATGAACTATAGACAGTTTTATAAGCAAATTAATTAAATGAATCGACTATAGAAGAAGGATGCTCTATTGGATTTTTCATTTCAAATTTCATCTATTAAAATTCACCGAATCTGTGAGCCTTCAGTTAAGTTAAAATGATCAGTTTTTCTAAAATACATTTGTGGCATTTATGTCGCATTTATGGCTTCTGAAAATTTTCAAAATATGTTATACATATATAACATAAAATTCCATAAAATTTAGTACAATTTTTATTTAATTCCGACCTACAAAGGCTACTATCACTGAAATTCAGATTTTATTTGTTTCCGCTTTCTTAAAATTTGCCTGCAGAAATTGATAACTGCATATAAACATCCGCAGTCATAATTTGGTCATTTCAATGAATGCGAGCATAAGGTTTCGGGTAATTCTTTTTAAGGTTCTATACTTACTTTTAAGAAATACAGTTAAAAAGATCGATTTTTTTTACCGTTCTACACGAGACTGACTCCTGAAATTGCGATCGCGGATTCGTTTTAGAGAAAGCGGGGAATGGAAAGACGGAACATAATTATCATAACGAGATCCCGCGCGCGGGGATGTTGCTGGAACGTAGGTGACACGAAGAAATAGCCGGACGAGCGGCGTGGACAGTGAAAGGATATAAGGGACCCTTTAAATGCCAATGTTCTCGGTTACGCAGAAAGAACGCGTTCGCCACCGCCTCCTTTCCCGACACGAAGTTTCGCGTTTCGCGAGCCGTGGACCAACGAGGACCGGTTGGTCCTCCTCGCGTTTCCGAATATGGCCAACCACACACCATCGCACCCCGTTCCTCCTCCCTTTCTCGAAGAAGATATAGCCACTTGCACGCACTCGAAATATACTCTCACACTACCATAGTGGTGGGACCAAGAACGCGTCGCACCAAGGCACTGTCGAAATCTCATAATGGTGTACAGCCGCCTCGAGAAACAAGTCGACTGCTCTTTCGTAACATACACTGCTCTGATTATTTACTAACTCATTTCCCGTATTATTTTGTCAATAATTTCCAGAAGCCACTGATCATGACTGTACATGTTTCTGATAAGACAGTACCAACTTTGATATGTAATCAGCGGACCGCGGATCTTTAGGCAAAGTAAAAATTTTCTACCTGAATTGCTACAAACTGAAATGAAGTATGTATATACTGAAATGAATATACTAGAATGTATTAGAATGTAACAGAATATACTAGAATATACCCGAATATGTTGGAATAAACAGTAGCATATACTAGAATATACTTGAATATACTGGAATATACAAGAATATATCAGAATATAAAAAATTGCCAATAAAAATTTCGAATTTAATTAAATACTGTATTCTCGATAATACTAAATTTTCATGATAATTTAATATTGGGTTTTATTGAAAAGATTTGATTATAGAAATATACTAGAATAACTAGAATATATTAGAATATAATAGAATATAGTAGAATATACTGGAATATACAAGAATATATCAGAATATAAAAAATTGTCAATAAAAATTTCGAATTTAATTAAATACTGTATTCTCGATAATACTAAATTTTCATAATAATTTAATATTGGATTTTATTGAAAAGATTTGATTATAGAAATATACTAGAATAACTAGAATATACTAGAATATAATAGAATATAGTAGAATATACTTGAATATACTGGAATATATCAGAATATAAAAAATTGCCAATAAAAATTTCGAATTTAATTAAATACTGTATTCTCGATAATACTAAATTTTCATAATAATTTAATATTGGATTTTATTCAAAAGATTTTTGATTATAGAAATATACTAGAATAATTGGAATATACTAGAATATAATAGAATATAGTAGAATATACTTGAATATACTGGAATATTCGTGAGAGATAGAAATATTACTCCGTTATTTTTATTTACATCTATTTCATTAGGAGTGGGAAATCGTTGCATTATAATAGAAAACGAATATGAATAAATGACGTTTATTATGTCCACGTGGTCCAGTAAATTAAACTAAATTGTGGATATTCAACACAAGGTTTCTGAAAAAATATAAGTTTCACCAACTTTCTGAGGCTTTGTATAGGCATTACTTGTTTTGGCATTATTATAGCCAACCGGGTATTCACGTACTCATTTAATGTATTATATGTATTTCTATCAACAATTTTTTAATGTTCCTCTAAAAATACAAAACTGCCCCGAATGTCCATTATTTCTTTACTATTATCTCGATTTCTAGTCTCAAGGTTTGTACACCCTGTATATCGAACCTGGTCCCATCACGGTCTCCGTACACGTACGGGAAGTTGAATTACCAAACGTCCACATAGAATCACCTTATAATATAGAACTATATATTTATTAAATTACTTTTTAAATAAAAATACATTTATTTCAAGAGTCCGGTAAAAGTTACACGCGGGTTCGTTTGCGTTGGCACAGTCTTTGTGTAAGAAGATACATTGGTTCTCGCTGCGAGCTCGCCCCTGCCAAATTGGCAGTGCCAATGTAACGCGTGCCCCGCGAGAAAATGGTCAATTCGCGAAACGGAGAACGTTCCGATTCTTTCAGAGAACACTACGGATTTAGGCAGCCATCATTTTCTTTTGCACCGCGAGAAAATGGTTAATTCGCGAAACAGAGAACGTTCCGATTCTTTCGGAGAACACTACGGATTTGGGCAGCCATTCGCCTCGCTCCAGTGTCGCCAGATGAGGGGAGGGGGCACGAACCGAGGGGAAAAAGTTACCCTCTCTTTCAGTACCGGATTAGTCACGTGACATTCTGACACATAGAAGGGGAAGGTAGAGTGGGGAGACAAGTCTTGATCTGGCGACACGGCCTCGCACCGAAATCGTTCACTTCGCCGAATAGTATTTCTTTTCTTTTTTTGTTTGGTTCCTTTTACAGAGAATTGTCCATTCGAAGAGCTACGCGAAGCCTGTTAAGGCTTGAACTACACGGACGAATAAATGCGCGATACAAATCGATTGTTTGTCTTTTACGCGAGTAACGATTAACGTTCGTCGAAGTTCCTTCCAGCGGGCTATCGAAATGCGGCGAAGCATAAAAAGGAAAAACACACGCTTCGAGTAGTAAGTAAAATGCGATCCGTCCCGTTCCGGAACTCGTTTCCTCGAATCTTCGTCTTCGACATTCCTCCGCGTTTCTGTCGGCTTCTGCCGGGACGCCTGCTATCCTCGCTACGGGAATCCTTTCAGTTTTCACGACTTTCCGAGGCAATCTGTAACAAGAGCGTAACTTTACAATGCAACTCATTTCTGTGACACCCTGTAGACGTCTTGTTTGTTGTTAGATTCCTGGCCTATATGAAATGCAACGCTGCAACATCGAACATTTAAAATGTGATTTCAAATAAATGGAGCAGTTCTCATAGCCGTGAGCGCTTTATATACAGTGAGTCACGAAAGTATTCGAACGCTTAAAGTTTCACGCTTAAAAAATATGAGTCATATTACGAATGATGAAATACTTTTATTCCTATAGTAACATATAAGTATCATGATTATACATGTTAAATTTGAAGTGTCTTTGATAACATAAACAATACTTATAAAACATTTCTTAGTATCATCGGCTAGATGAACGCCACAAAAGTATTCGAACGATGAAACTTGTAATACAAAACAAACCTTGAATGTGACAAACTGTAAACATTGGCTTTCTCAGTTGGCATTATACACTTTCCGCGTTCAGTGCTGCGAGTATTAATAAGATTGTAAAAGTTACATTAATAATGAACACAAAAAAATCAGAAACAAATATTACTGATAGGAAATTGATAATTAAATGGCATAATGAAGGTAAAAGCTATGGTGAAATAGCTCAATTATTAGGGAGAAATAAAGTCCGTTCTGGCCGGCCCAAGAAATTAACGAAGATGGAAGAAAATACAATTGTGCGTGAAATAAAAAAATACCCTACAATTTCTGGTCCAAAACTTGCAACACTAGTCGTCAATAGTTTCAAAAAACAAATGCACCCTGAACTTTGTTGAAGAATCCTTCTTGATGAAATGATTTTCATGGTCGTATTCCTCGAAAGAACCGGTTTATTAGCAGAGTTAATAAGCAGAAGAGACTAAATTTCGCTGAAAAATATGTCAATAAAGATAAAGATTTTTGGAAACACGTTATATTCACTGACGAAAGCAAGTCAAACATATTTGGACCAGATGGATGCCACAAAATTTGGAGATTAGCAAATAGAGAAATGGATCTTAAAAACCTACGTTCAACTGTGAAGCATGGGGGTGTCGATAATGGTATGGGGGTGTATGGGAGCCAACGGTGTTGGAAACCTCGTTATTATCGAAGGAATATTAGATAAATATAAATATCTGTAAATATTAAAAGATAATTCGAAAGAAGTGCGAAAAAATTAGGGGTAGTAGAGAATTTTCATTTTCAATAGGACAATGATCCGAAACATACTGCACATATCGTTAAACAATGGATCATATACAATGTACCCCACGTTTTAGAAACACCCCCACAAGGTCCGGACATCAACCCCATAGTACACTTATGGGCAGAAATCGGCAGACAACTTAGCAAATATAATACCAATTCCAAGGAAGCATTAAAAACCAAAATTTTTGAAGTTTGGAACAGTATGAAGAAAGATATTACTGAAAATTTGGTTGACAGCATGCAACGACGTTCGCAAGTCGTAATAAGTGCTCACGGTGGTCCGATAAAATATTAAAACACTGTAATTTGTTTAAAATGTATACTGTTATTTAGTCGTTCGAATACTTTTGTGGCGTTCATTTAGCCGATGTTACTAAGAAATGTTTTATATGTATTGTTTATGTTATCAGAGACACTTTAAAAACATGTATAATCATGATACTTATACGTTACTATAGAAATAAAAATGTTTTGTAATTCGTAATATGACTCGTATTTTTGAAGCGTGATACTTTTCATTTCAAAGCGTTCGAATACTTTCGAGACTCACTGTAAGAGCAACGTCGACGGCTGGAATTGCTCTGCGAAGCTGGGAAAACGTATCGGGAGATATCTAAGGATTTATAGATATAGCAATACAATCGTTTGCTGTCAAGCTATACGACATATCATGAAATATCACGGGAACTATGGACGGCGTTCTTAAAAAAAAATGAGACCGCGAGAAGCAGACACCAAAACCGATCAGAAAATACGTCGGTCATTTCAAGCAAATGGCTTTAAGATCATCCTCGATATTCACGCTGAAACTGAAGCAGCGGCACCTCCCGATGCGATGGAAGGACGAGTGTCAGAATTGTTCGGCGTCGATTAAATGAATTTAGTTTAAAGAGACACAAAATTCAAAGTTCCCACCACTTGATAAAATTTATTATTTTATTTATTTTATTTAGACTTTGTGCAGCTCCTATTGTAATATGTGCTCCACTAAAGATATCTATACAATCATCTCTTATGAAATTATTTTTATTATATCAATAATCGTAAAATAAAAAATCTGGATCCGGTCATTTTGACCGGTGCTGGTAGGTTTAGTGTTAAGCAAGTGTAGTTAAGTTAAAATACCTTCGTTTGTAAGCCAATTGTCGAGATTTCAAAGTTGCGATTTTTGTTACTGTTCGTGCAGTTATAGAGATATAATATATTTACGATGTACTATAATGGAGAAAACTAGAAAACGAAATATGAAGAATAAAACATTTTCAAGTTCGATGAGGCACGGGTTCCCGTCATTCGATCAATCGAGAATTTTGCATAGAATATGTTTCAGATCCAGAATTAGTGTCCCGAAAAAATTCGAAGGTCGGAAAATAAGGTGTCCGCCCTAGTGTAGAGGCGCGTTCGGGAACTGCGTATGTAAGGATGAATTTCGAGTGCAAAGCCTTTATGGAAAACCATTATGGATGTGCACGCGCTATCAGAGTGTAAAGCGATCGTAGGCTCGAGCGCTATGGGAGTGAAAACGGTATCGCTGGAAGATCTTAGCGTTCGAAGCTGATGGTTCGCAGGTTGCGTCGCTTTCGAGATAAGGTTGTTATTTCGAACCGATATTGAACAAGGGGGAAGGCTCTCTAGCGCGGTTGTTAAACCGCTCGAAATAGGATAACGCGTAAATGTCAAACGCTAGATGCCAGGAAATTTATGTCCGGTGCAGTGGACGGTGCGGTACGGTGCCGAGTATCGAAGACACGTTACATATCGAACTGCATAAGTCAGCCTGGGAATTTCTATTGGTGCGGTGGATGGACGGGAAACGGAGAGAGAGACGCTTTAAATAGGCGAGACGGATGTGCAGGAGGTTCCGAAAGACACCACTTACTTCGATCAGGCCTCCTGAAGCTCTCCCTTGATCCCGGGCACGCTGTGATGATGCCTGGACGCAAGCTTGTTCGCCAGCTCGTGCATCACGTCCCTGTATATCACCGTGTCCAAATTCTCCCCAAGCATGTATAAGAGAAACCAGTCGCCCACTTTGCTCCGTCTGACGATCGTCTCGATGGCTTCTCGTCGGACCAGGCGGAACCGTAATCGCAGAAGGTACACCCTCGTTCGCGGCGAGAATATAATTACGATCTGTGAACCAAGAATCGAGAATCATCACTGTTTCTTAACTGAACTAAACTGACATTTTACGGTTATGAAACTTTAATTGCAAATATCTCGGAAACCATTGAGTGCCCCTATAATGGGGTATTTTCGTAATCAGGGGAACGAGATCTATAACTCTGTCAAATCTGAACTAAATCCGTGAGGGGAAGGCTGTGCGGTCTCCTTGTTAGATCAAGACTTTACCGTATGTAACTGTTTAATCGAAACGCTTGAATAAAAATGTGACTATCTCACACATTTTGTTTCCGTTGCAGTAGTAGTTAACGTCACTTACCCTGTACAAAACCGTCATGAAGCTAAGCAAGCCGAGAAAGAGGAACCAAAACCAGAGGAAAACGTATATTTTCTCGTTGACTACGTTCAAAGGCAATATGCAGACAGCGTCGTGTCGCTCCACCTCGCCGCTGACGCCGTATTTGTAAAAGGTACACTTGGTCATCCGTGGAAACACGTAGATCATCGGATCGACTCGATCCTCTTGATCCGACTCCAGGAATCTGAGCACGTCGATACCAAACGTCAGAAAGGCACCGTCGAAGAAGCGGTTCATCAGGAACATTTGACCTGCGCATATTCAAAAAATTAAATTAACAATTTCGAGATCGAAATTACACAATTTCAATTTGTCATTTTTATCGTCGTACAACAGCTGATCATTGTTTCCTAACCAGTGATTACCGGTGGAACTGCGGTGTCCACATTGTTCTCACTCAGCTAGTTCTATGAGAACAAACCTGACAAAGTGTTAATGTATCCGGTCGTTAACGACGTCCTTGCGTTTCTAACTTTAACGCATATCCGACTTCCTGACTAAAATTAGTCGTTTCACCGTCGATATTAGCCATATTAATCGTTTCAGCTTCGTAAATAAATGAACTTTAGTTTCACTTTACGTTCGGCCCGACTACTTTTCGACATCAACGCACGAGAACGCACGACGCTGAGAAAATATAAATATGGCGGCGCCCTTACCGGTCAAAGACGCTTGAAATCGCTTAACTTTAAACAACCGGAACTTTTGAACCAGCGAATTCGTAACATTAAAACTGCGATTTTCGGCATTTCCTCGTCAAAGTATACAGGATTGTATTAAAAAAGTTAAAAATTCTTGGTCCCCTAAAGTGAGGTTTAACCCCTTTACAATATCCTGTCAGACTCGTGATGAAGATTCTCAACAGAGTCCAATAAATATGTATGTCATCAATTTCCTTTAAACCAAGATGAAATTCTATTTTGTTTTCGTTAATGTTATAGTTATTGAAGAACATGTAGGCATACAATAGATATAAATTTTCTCCTTTTTTAGGAAATTACGAACTACAAAGAAAGTTCTAATCACTGAAACCGTAAACTAAATCGTAGGGCAAGGGGTTAAGTTAAAATTAATTAAAATAGTCCATGAATATTAACGAATGATAAAGTCCCAATTTATTAGAACATATATGGAAGAACAGGAAGGCGGACTGAAAAAAAATGCTGGTCTGATATGTATGTTAATATGTTGACATTTTGCACAGAGTCATTGTGACCCCGTTGGTGAATGGGAAATGAATAATTGAAAATGGTAGAAGTTATATAACTAATTAGATCCGCTAAGGTCAATGTGTCCAGAAGAAATATCTTTAAAAGTATGTCTACGACAAATTCATGAATAAAGATTTAAATGGACCGAATCATTGCCAATTGTGCAGTTGCCAAAAATGTCTACTACCCAAGGGTTAAGGAGCGTTCAACTTTGTGGGGACAGTGAAGAAAATACTGCAGTTCATAAACTAATATACAGGATGTGTCTTGAAGCGTTTAGTATCAAAACCAGCCTCAATCTATGAATTTTCAAAAGTTTTTTTTCGTAATTTGATAGTTCTTGGTCGATACTATCACGCTACAAAGCGATTTGGAACGAATCCAGCTCAATCCGGTCGAAAACCGGTGTCAAAAGCCGGTTTTATTTCAAACCCAGCTGAATCCATGCTTCCACTGAAGGCAATTATTAGTATACTAATATAATTCTTTTTTAGAGATATTTCCAGTAATTTTTGTCAATTTGTTTAGGTATTTTCTTTATTATGACTGAATATTCAGAATGACAATAAATTATCAACATTATTATGATAAATTGATCAATCAACTCACACTTTTGATTTTACGGGCTAGTACGTGGCATAAAATTGAGATACCACATGAATCTAATTGAAATTGGAAAGGAAGGATGAAAAAAACCCCATTTTTACAAAACCTGCTGAATCTAAATTATTTTTATTCATAAATAATTAGACAGTACCGCTAATTTAAAAAAGAAAAAAGATTTGGGATCGTACACCAAAGATTGTCCAAACGAAAATAAATTTTTTTGGAAAAATTAAATGGTCGGAGCGTGAAATGTCTTTTGTCTCTCCTGTAAAATTTATAAAAATGGATTGAGCTGTACTTGATACTAAACGTCTCACTTGTATAAAAAAATGTTCCAAACGAGATTTGTTTGATATTAAATGGGACATAAAATCTGATCATTAGTGATATACATATTATGAACATTTAATTAATTATTCTAGTGTTTAAATCGAACTCAAACTTTGCACAGATTAATAAGAGCCGCTCTAGTATACACTTGGCTTCTGATCATATCAACTAGCCTGTCATCTCGATCTGCGGGACGGACGCAAGCGGATTTACAAATCGGAACATTTCGTGGTTGACAGCGATAGAATAGAGCAAACTAAGCATTACAGAATAGTGACGAATAGCCGCGTGGATTGGCTATCCTCGTAGGCAGCCGGTGGCCAGCTGTATGCCTGCCAAATTTTATTATGAATCATTCATTCATTCGCCATTAGCCTGATCTACGACCCCGTGTACGCGCGACAAGATCGGCGCTCGTATTCGTGGACTTTATGAGGGAAGCAGGTAATCAACGACTATTCCGGATAAATGGGTAAAAGGTGTCGATCGGTGATTTCGGGGAAAAATATAGAATAACGAAAGCAAATGCGGCATTCAATGTCCGTCAGACAGGCAAGAAATATAGATTCGTTAAAAGTAACAAAACAAATAACGGAAGAAGGTAAACATATCGACGCGGCGAGATTCGTAGGAAATGGTAAAACCACGCAAATGAGAAAGCCGGACGAGCGAACGGAAATACACACCCGCTGCTCGCGCTCGTTTCCTATGGTATACGAATAGCGCGGTTTGTGTTTAGTACGGTTGAGGGAAAGCGACAAAAATTCATTTTCAACCGATTTCGTTGGAAGCCGTGTACAGCTAGTGGGAGAAAAAGGTATATGGTGAACTTGTCGATGTGCTATACCTCCTCTCCGATTCTAATGATCTTGAAATATATTTCGAAGAACATTTCTCTGTAAAGATATAGGCGGTCGGCTTTAGTTTGCGAGGTATTCGCGAAAAACTTTACTTGTAAATCCATGAGTCTTCTTGATAGCGGATCTTGATACCGTTTCGTGCGGCAGAAACATGGTTTAGATTAGGTTTAGAACGGCAAACCTTCAGGAGCGTGTAGGGGACCGAGAAGCTAAGACAAAAAGTCTTTTAGAGATTTGCTCGTTTTTGCTTTGTTTTGGAGAAAATAGCAAAAATTCAATATCTCGTTGTCAGTTGCTCTCTTGAGTACGAACGATGGATTGGACGTGGAGGAATAGTACCTTGGCTGGATTTCTTTGTGTGGGAAACCTTGAAGGAAAAAGTTTATTCGGTGCCAATCAATTCGAGAGAGCAATTAAGAGACCGAATCATAGATGCAGTGCACCAAATATCACCAAAACAATGTTCAGCTGCAATTTATCAAGTCAGTGCTACATGTAATGCTTGCATTGCTGCAAGAGGACAATATTTTGAACAATATCTACATTAAATAGATGATAACGTAAATAAAATGTAAATAAATAAGTACAAAAATGAAAACTTGTTCTGTTTCTTTTTTTGCGATTTTCTCCAAAACGAAGCAAAAACGAGCAAATCTCTAAAAGACTTTTTGTCTTAGTTTTTCGGTCCCCTACACGCCCCTAATAAAACAAGTTCAAGCTCATAAATCTTCAACAAAAGTTAAAGTTAAAATTTAAAGTTCGTATTTTTCAAATTTCGCATTATCGGCGACAACGGAATGCAAAGGGTTAAACTACACTACATTTCCAACTAAATTTCCAACAAATAGGATATATTTAAGCAATCAGGGTAGAAGAATTTTCGGTTGAAAACGAATCAGTAAGAAACACACTAAAACTTTTTAGGACATATCTTTTAGCCTTTGCTTGGCCCAACTACACTGAACACGACTCGTTGTTTCTAATGCTCATGAAAAGTTTGTTTATAAACAAAAGCACTGTCCCAAACGGTGCCCGAACCCTTACGACAGTTCACTTGAAATAATTTTAATTTCGTCAATTTTAAAGTGTCCGCTTTTTTAGAAACAGGTCCGTTATATTTATAGCATTTATTAGCAATATTTATATTAGCAAATAACTTGCGACATTTCTTGGGTCTTGAAACTAGAAAGTGTATCTATCTAAAAAGGTTCCGCAGTCTATAATGATTTAGTTGGAAGGGCGTAAAATCCAGCGAAGGGATCGAGGGAATAAAATATATCGTACCACTCACCGACCACATTCACCAGGGCGAGAACTTCGCAGAGGTAGTACCTGTAAGCCCACCAGTTGTGAAAGCGAAGATTCTCCCAGAGATAGTCGAGCAACATCTTTTTCTTCTGCTTCTTCTCGACCTCGGAACAGAGGCCGATGTCGAGGTCCATCATCAGGGCGTGAATCTTGCCACCCTCCCAGCCTTTCCAGAGCCATCGAGGTGTGTAAAAGAGGATCGCCTGGAACAGAAATCGGAAGAAGATGTCAGCTGGCTGTATCGGAACACGTGGGATCAATTACTAAATCCGCTCGCAGTAAAGGGGTATGCAACCCTATAAGTCTAATAAAATGGACATAATGAATATAAAGATACTGTAAATCAAAATTCTTTTTAGGGAGCATTAACAAACATTTTAGCTTCATTTTCATTTTCTTTTTATTACATAAAATTACAAAATAGTGGAGTTGTATAACATTATCTAACTCCGTGTCGAGCGAAACCTTGATAGCTTGCACCTAGCGGTAAAAGTGACGGGAATATAAAAAAATAAAAAATTGTTGTACGAACTGAAACAAAAATAGATTATCTTCAATGTAGCGTTGCAGCGTATTATTCCGAGTGCATCGCGTGTCGCATTTCACGCATTTCCGATATAATCCGATACATTTTTCAAGCACAAGTTGGTCGATAATTAGGAGAAAAAGGTTTATATTCAACAAAAAAATAAAGATCACTTCAATTGTTTTTAGTTACATTGTGTTCCCTTTACAGACCTGTTTTTTAAAAAGCGGACACTTTAAAATTGACGGAATTAAAATTATTTCAAGTAAACGTTGCATCGCGATAAACAGCCTTCGACACGGTGAGCTGGATCGAGAAATTTGGTGATATATAACTATAACTCTTAATACCAGGATGAGATTAGGATTAAAATTCACGAGAAAGTTATTCATGTCTACTGACAATTACTGTAACAAATACACAAGGTGTCCAAAACCATCCGTCCAGGGGTGTTAACTTCCCAGATAAGCATATTCGGTAAAAATGTTTCCAATAAAAGTTGTATTCGATCTTCGGATCCATTTTCAAGGTTATTTGGAGGTCAGTACGTATTTTTTAAATGGGAACCCTTACTTTTAACTACGGATTCTGAAAGAGCTCGAAATTTCACGTTCAGATATGTACTTATATCCTTCAGAATCCGTAATCAAAGATAGGGTTTCCCATTTAAAAAATACGTACTGACCTTCAAATAACCTTGAAAATGGATCCGAAGGTCAAATACAAGGTCATGGACATATGTCCTTCATTAATCCCTGCAACTTTTACTCCAAACATTTTTACCGAATATGCTTATCTGTGAAGTTAACACCCCTGGACGGGTGGTTTTGGACACCCTGTATATTTTTTGTAATAAGTTTGGAATTAATTGTTTAAATTTTATTGTCTTAAAATAATTTGTCATTCGACTATTTTTTGAAATGCTTTCTACCGATCACTGCTCTCAAATGCACAGCGCGCAGCGCCCCAATAAGGAATTGTTCGGACCGCAACCTTCGCACGGTTAATAATACACCTAATGATAATAAACCTGTAGACACTGCATAAGACGGCTGACGGGAAGTTTTGATGACGGACGAAAGACTTCGCGAGAGAACCGTGAACGCGGAAAGTGTTAAGGTAGTAGACTTCTTTTTCCAGGATTGCAAGAGTGCGAGATTGGCGTTCTCATTTCTCGATAATACAAAAATGGGGGTTTTCAGTAGTCAAAAACGCTAGATAAAAGATCCATCTAGGGCGCTATCTCCCTCAAAAGTCCTATTTTTTCGTTTACGAGGCGTAATTTGCATTATTCGGCAGCGTAATTTGCATTATTTGGAAGCATACAACTATTTTCATAGCTACGTGCTGCCGAATAATTCAAATTACGTCTCGTAAACGAAGAAATAGGACTTCTGAGGGCGATGGCGCCCTAGATCGATCTTTTATCGATCTTTTGACTACTGAAAATCCCCATTTTTGTATTATCAAGAAATGAGAACGCGAATCCCGCACCCTGCAATTCTGGAAACGAGTTTACCGCATTAAAGGGCGTAGCCGGATAAGGGAGTCAAAAGTGCCCCTAAACCAAATTAAAACTGCAATAGGCCTTTCGATAGCTTATCCAAAGAAAATATTTTGTATCAATTTTCAACCCTATATGTCGACATGGGGGTAGTAATGGGGTGCCAAAGAAAATCAGTTTCTCTGTAATTTCTCTTGTCCTCTTTAATTGAAAATTCTGAAAAAAATCAGACATATTTTAACTATCGGGATGCGCATCTATGAATTTTTTCCAAATTTTTAGCTTCAAAACCGAATCTTAAAGATTAAAAACAATTTTAGAAATGCCGATTTCTTGTGGAAGTTGTGAAATACTAAGTTCATCATCTCGTTATGGTTGTTAACATATAATTTTTTCAGACTTTTCGAATTGAGGGCACGTAGTTAAAAATATCAGAAACTGGTAATTTTCGAGCGCCTCCCTCTTTTGATCTCCTTATCCTTTATTAAGCTTTTACGAGGTCTAATTAAAGGAGCGCACCGTTCGCGAATCCGTCCAACGGATCGACGCGCGCGTTGCGTTGGCACGCGTGTAAAAATGTCGGATCGGTCGTGCATTTCGTTGGAAGCGATAAAATCACACTAAACGGCAGTATTGTTTCAAGCTGGCACGGTGGATTGATTAATCGTTGTTGATTTAGCGGCAATTCATTTCGGTAACGAGTTTACGTTGTCCCGTAGGCGCCTAAATGTATCACCACCGGAATTCTGTTACAAGAGCCGTTAAACTTCGCGATGTTGGTCTTAAAACGCTCGCGTATTCCTCGTGTAAACGGGAACATACGGAACGAACACGAATGAAATATCGTTGCTTTAATTAAAGACACCCGTAGAGCCTCTAGACAGCGTTTCTCTCATTCGACCCAAGCCGAAGGGTCCGCGCACGTTGCGATTTGTCGATATACAGAGTGTCCCGAAAATGCTCTACTTCCTTAAAAGGATCGATTCCTCGGGTCATTTGAAGTAACCTTCTCCTTTGCAAGAATATTCCCCGTGGCTTGGAGTTATTAACGAAAAACACGTACCAATGAGAGCGCGGCTACAGCGGACGGATTCCGGCTCGGCCAATGCCAATGTTCAGCGAGACTTGCCGCTAAGCTGAAATCCGTTCGGTGTAACCACGCTCTGATTGGTCCCTGGTTTTCACTAATAACTCCTTAAAAATGTTTACGTTCTTTAAGATTTTTAAAATATGTTTTTTTTAAGAGTTTAACCCTTAACTCGGCACGTCTATAAACTTACATTAGTGGGGTGCTCTTGGGACCTCAACGTTTATGGGATCTTTTCTGCTCATTTTCGAATAATTTCAACAATTAATGAAAAGTTTAAAAACTAAGTAGACAAATTTCATGATGAACACGAAGGAAACATCATTTTCGAGGATTACATGAAGTATGGAATTTGTGCTTTTAAAACTGGAAAAGTTATATACTATTTTATACCACTCGGGGTCAAATAGACCCCATGCGCCCAGTTAAGGGTTACGATTTTAACTTTATTTTAAAAAATTTTTAAATCCATTATGCTTTCAGGTTTAAATTTAAGTTCCATATTTTATCAATTTTTTTCACAAGTTTATGTTTTAATTTCTTAAACTTTTTGTTATTATATATATTATATGTGTATATATTAGATATCTAATATATACATGTAATACATAATATAATAATATATAATACAATACATATACAAAAGCTAAAGAATATCCATATATTTAATTAGCAACTAAATACGTCAAAAATGTGACGGACAAGTTGTACTACAATAAGAGCCAACGGCCATTTCACGTTGCAGAAAACCGATTCTCGTCCGATCATCGAAGTTAAACAGCGTTGAGCGTGGTCAGTACTTGGATGGGTGACCGCTTGGGAACACCACGTGCTGTTGGCTCTCTTTTTTTTCTATTTCT
The DNA here is from genome assembly GCA_028455795.1 of Lasioglossum marginatum. Taxonomy (NCBI): domain Eukaryota; kingdom Metazoa; phylum Arthropoda; class Insecta; order Hymenoptera; family Halictidae; genus Lasioglossum; species Lasioglossum marginatum. The sequence goes on from CM052245.1 coordinate 2,628,252, forward strand.
ATCCTATATTAAGCTTTTAAAAAAAGTGCCCTTGTAAGTATTACGAAATTTTTTATATTCCGGAGCGTTTATTCTAGTAAGCAAAATAAAAATCTCTACGATCGATATTGTTTATTCGTAACCAGAACAATTTTCCCGTCATAGATAATGGTTACCGCTAAACAAAAAAACAATTCTCGTCAGCGCTAATAGTTATTCGTAACCAATCACGAATTCTGTCATCAATAATAGTTATTAATTTTTTTTTATTTAATTATTTTAAGTTGTGTATCTACCTTTCAGTCAAACATTAGCAACCACATGCTGGCCTCGCATTAGTTTAAACGAATACTTATTAATGCTAACAAATTCTGGTAATTATTTACAAAAGGTAAGCCTTTTCGATTTTGATGGCTTTGAAATTCTGAGTAGCTTTCTTCAATACAGGGTGTTCCACGTAACTGTCGCCACGATCTTTCAGACACTTCCGATAGTCGGATAAAAAAATGTTAGGAACAAAATTAATTAGTTTTTAGCCAGCTACAAAATGCAATAGAAAAAGATTCAAGAATGAATTTTGTTCATGAAAAGTGAAGGACACCTTTGCATTTTTTTAAATGGCACTACATATTTTTTAGTATATAATATTATTGCTCACGTCAAGACGACTTCAACAGCCTAATGTATTATGACCTTGACATGACCTCAACAGTAAGGTCTTAACAAAAAAGAAATTTGTTCGTGAAAAATGCAGGTTACCTCCATTTTTTAAAATGGCACTACATATTTTCTCGACGGCCTAGTATACTATGACCTTGACATGATCTTAACAGTAAATCAGGCTTGAGTTGTTGATATTTCTTTCGAGAGAACAATATCAACAACTTAAGCCTGCCTTACTGTTAAGGTCATGTCAAGGTCATAGTATACTAGGCCGTCGAGAAAATATGTAGTGCCATTTTAAAAAATGGAGGTAACCTGCATTTTTCACGAACAAATTTCTTTTTTACCTTTTCTCCCAACATTTTTTATCTGGCTACCGGAAGTGTCCGAAAAATCGTGGCGACAATTACGTGGGACAACCTGTATACATGTTACGTGCAAATTATAAAAACCTTAAATAAATCATGTGTGTCATCTTTTTGACGCGGAGTGCATTAACCCCATTTGAATTTCGAACCTGTTATCCCGAAATCCCTGTACGCGAAGGTGTGCCGCTCGGGGACCCTTCACACGATTCGAGAGAACCGTGAATTGTCGCGACTCGGGAACAGGGTCGAACGCCGACGTCCACGCGAATCCAACAAAAAGGGAAAATCCATGGATGAAAATAGAACGAGCTATACTTTAACCGTGCTCGCGTGCCAGCTCGGCGCATCATTCCGCCTGGAGCCACGCGGCAAGTGGATAAAATTGGCTAAACAAGAGGAAAACCCGATGGAGCGTCTTTGAACAAACGACAGACCGCTCTTTTTCCCTCCCCTTTCGCCGACGCGTCCCCCCCCTCCCATTCGCGGATCCACTTAACGGAAACGATCTGGAAAGGATTTTTTTTTCTTTAGCGTATTACTGCTAGGGCGAAGCCGACCGAAGGTCCCCCGACAACCTTGGCTTATGAGTATGCTTATAATCTAGTCACGATTGATCGATAACCAGGAAGCGACGAATATGCTTTTCTTCCGAAGAAGAAGGTTATTAATATAAATTCTTTGAGCTGGTAGAACGGCCAACGGCGGAGACTGTCGATTCAAATTGGAATGGTTAACGATTTGAAAATGGAAACCTCCGAGACAGTTTTCACTTTAAACTGAACGTGGTGCCGTTTATTACGCTATACTATAGTATTATTCGGTGCAAATATAAAACAACACAACAAATATGAATACAGATACCGAAACCACGAAATGAACCGGGCCGCTGCTGTTCCCGCGCGCGTTACCACGTGCATATTTTGTTTACCAGTTTGGTGACCAGGGTTGCCAACTTTTTCTCGAGACCATTGCGGGACATATTCCCCAAAACTGAATGTATATATATATAATTGCATACTATTCTCCGCTAAGAAACCACTTAATATAACATATCTAGTTATGCGACGAAATCTTTTTACGTACAGAAAAATATGTAAAAAAATAATAAGCCTGATTGTCCTCTCATATATACTAACTAGACTGCGGACCTCTATGTAAAATAAAAATATTTTGCATTGATTGTGGGAAGCAGGAATAACGTAAAAATTGATTTCATCCCTTAACGACTTTGTTGCATTAAAAGCAATATTACAAAATTCTTGAATTTTTTAAATCCCTTACTGTTTTATATTTCGCCCAATCAATTTCTTCATAAATGCGTAAAGATCCGCAGTCTAGTAATAACAATAAATGTAAATCTAAAATCTAATAATAATAGTCTGGCTTTCTCTGAAATTGCGGGATAGTTTGACCAGGTTTGACATGCACCGGAATTCTCGGCAGCGATTTCAGTTCCGGGGCAATCCCGGCTAATCCGGGACGGTTGGCAACCCTGCCAATGACTCGCCTCGTCGAACGGACTATAGTGGATCTACGAATGATCATATAAAACGAACGACTCGATCGTACTTGGAGCAGCAGAAAGAAGATGACCCACTGATAATACTTGTGCTGTTTGACCAATGGATGGGGCGTGTGGCCGTGCAGTCCGACGCCCTTGCTGTTCGATACTCCCGGATAAGGAACTGCCTGGCCGAGGCTCTTGTTGAACGCGTGCACCATGCTGTAGGTGGTGTGAAGCCAGCAGAACGTCTCCAGGACGACCTTGTCGACAGAACCGGCGGCCTCGCAATGAATAGGCGAGCCAGAAATGCTTTTGCAAGCCAGCGTGACACAGCCACCGAGAAGTAGCGCCACCGTGGCGCGATAATGTAGTCGGAAGACAATCGCGTCCTCGGATAGCCTTTGTACCTTGAACAGGGACCGAAGGGAGCCGAACACATCGATCATCTTCAGCATCAGGGGCATCTTCGATGGTTTTCGGCGGACGAGCCTCTTCGAACGCGCGAGGTCTTCCCCTCTTCCTTCTCGTTCTTGTTAAGCAGATCCGTTTCCGCGGATGATCGCGGGCCACGCGTGAAAAATCTCCGCTCTCGTAAATCGTGGTAGCTTCGTTACGCGCATGTTGCTCGCGTTTCCGTTTCGTTCGCCGAGTTCGAGCTGGAAATCGAATCATCGGTGCACCGGTCGCCGTTCATTTCCTTCTGTCCCATTTCCTCGACCGGCTCTCATAGACCTTCCTAACGCTTTATCTGCGGGCACTGTGCATATAAGCTGATTAACCCCTTGCCTTAAGCGGGTATTCACACTTAGGGTCGTTAATTTTAAACAATATACGAGATCAAGAATTGTTAGGCTATTATAGGGTAAGTCACGCCTGGGCAATTGGTGTTCCGAGAGTCGATGACGCAGAATTGGCTACCCCTACTACAGTAAACGCCCCTTTACTGTCCAACAGCCGTGTTTTGCACGGACAGTGATCATATCCGGACACTATTTTTGATTTATGACTGCGTCTACCGCATTGAACAAGACTTCAAGAAAGCCGAACATAGAGAAGGACAGAAGAGCAGTGGAGTGGGTAGGCACTGAACAGCGATCGTGCCCACGAACTCGGACAGTAAAGGGGCGTTTATTGTATCGCGCTCCGGTCAAAAAATTTGGTTATACACATACAGGTATACATAACGAAAAATGATATGTAACGGGTGAACTCAGAAACGTCTTTTTTGACAGACATTAATACCTCGAAAACCAATAAAGACCCGCCATTTAAATTTGATATTCACGTTCCTCCCCTCTCCCTTTCTAAAAATCTCAAATTATAACTTTGTGTAGATCATACCGCACTACAGCCTAGTTAAAAATAAAAAGCAAATGGCGTGGTTAATCCATTGCTCTACGAAGATGTCTCGGGTATATCATATGTTGCTTGTATTGCAGTATGTTACTGCACACATCGAAATAAAAATGTTGTTTAATCTTAACACCAAATATTAGAACAATGATAAGTTAAATAGTAAATAGTATCTTTGGTCAAAGGCGGGATTAACAACGGGAAGGCTTTGAAAGAACTGTGCATGACTTCACATTAAATTAATGAATTGCTAATTGATTGGTCCGCATTTTTCGTCAATAACTCTTTAACGACGCGGAGAACATTTTCGCAAAGGAAAAAATTACATCAAATGACCTCAGGAATCATCCCTTTCAAAGAAATACCACATTTTTGGGACACCCTGTACAGGGTAAATGTGTATACGTAAAAAATGTCAGGAAAATGCATATTAAAGATTGCTACGAAAAATTGATCTGACATTGATAGATCAACGAAAGAAAGAACGGAAACAGAAATGGAAGGGAAAGGAAATGATAAAACTGTTTGTTTGAAATGAATGATCTTTATTGTATAAAAATAAATTATAATCAATGAATTTTATTATTTGTCATTTTAATTTAGTGTCGCTTTTGCTCATTTTGCTTCTCTTCCCGGTTTTGTTCATCTCGCAAGATCGGAGCAGCATTTTCAATTAGCATTTTCGTGATTTTCGTGATATACTATACATAGTGCATGTATACATATGACTGTGATACCTAAATTTACTCGTAAACTATTTGTTGTATCAAAAAAATGTTCAAACAAAAATACATCGGATGAAAGCTGTGTCAAAAAAATAAAAAAACCCAGTATTAACCCTTTGCACTCTTTTGTCGAGTGTGACTCGGCATCGGAGAAAGGAAAATGTAAATGTAACGTGTTTTTATATGTACTTGGTTCTTCCGTTATTTATTTAAGTCGTAATTTTTAGTTACAAACAAATATAAGTTCCACAAATATAAATTACAACAAAGATTGAGAGCTATATTTAATATAATTACTACACAAAATTGTTTAAACCAAGTAGCAGTCAAGGAACTATCCTTCGAAGTAAATTTCAAATGAAACATTTAAAATAGTAGCGAGTTGTTGGCAGCAAAATTGAAAAATAATTCGGAGTGCAAAGGGTTAATACACCTATTAGACGTATTTATTTTTACAATGCTTTAACGCAATATTTTTATAATGATTCCCCCTCGCTATTGACAATGTAAAGTACTTTAAAATTCGGAAGATATATGTACCTGTCGAGTTATATGCCCGTCATTGTTGTCGATAAAGTTATTATATTTCCGGATGTTAGATGAAGCTTGTACCAACGGTTACAAAATACTGTGAACAATCAGCAGCGGTGTCAACCGAAGAATGCGCGTGGCGTCGATTGTCAAATTTGGAAGCACAGAGCACTGGTCGGCCCGCAGATAATGCGTTACTTCACATTGGTGATTATTTCCTTGAGATATAGGCGAGTCATTGCTCTTCTGTTCTTCCCACACATTCGACCGCTGGTAAAACTTCGACGTTCACAGACAATGGCGAAGAAGAGGGGAAGGGAACGAGGACACTGTTTCTTGATTGTCAAATAAAACGAGTACTACGAGTACGGGAGGATCGAGTATTCCGGCACGGTGACAGACACACGTGGGGCGCGAAAGCAAGCCGTCAGAAGACTGGCCGAACTTGAGAGGCATCCCTTGGCCTCGATGCTAAACACATAACTTATATGATCTTCTAGTATCTTTCTCCTGCCGTTGGTGGAACTTCGAACCCTTTTAAACCAGAGATGCCCAACTCTCTCTTGGCTTATGCAAAAAAATGTATACCCTTGGAAAGATATACAGTGGGTGTACAAATATTCGTACACCCCGTTTAAAATAGAATAACTCTTTTATAATTGTATCAAACGATCGGATTTTTTATAATCAATTAGAAGCATTGGTTTACGAAATGATATGCGAAAAAGATTTTCCAAAATTATAATTTGCAAGGTTACATGCGAAAATAAAAAAGACATTTTCTGAAACTTTTTTATTTGGTCCCTCAATGAAAATTTAAAATATATATTTTGTAGATCTATGTTGTTGTAGTTATACACATACTGAACATTTCATCGAAATCGGTTGACGCAGAAGGAAACGATACGCATCGGAAGATGTAAGAATCTGTGGATTTTGAGCAGAAACTGATGAAAAGTCGCGGAAAACTGTGATTTTTACCACATTTAACCACTTGTAGCTCTTCGGTATGTTAATCGATTTTGATGACATTTTCAGCATGTGTATGACTAACATAGATCCACAAAACATGTATTTTAAATTTTCATTAAGGGCCAAAATAAAAAACTGTTTTTATTTTTGCACGCAACCTTGTAAATTGTAATTTTTAGAGAATCTTTTTTGCATGTCATTTCATAAACCAATGCTTCTAATTGATTATAAAAATATCAGGTCGTTTGGTACAATTATAAAAAAGTTATTCTGTTTTAAAAGATGTACGAACACTTTGTACACCCACTGTAGTTGCCAGCTGCATTTTCGCAGCAGAAAGTATGATTGCAAAAAAGAAAAAATTTTTATATAATTTTGTGAATGATTTTTTATGTGAATTTTTTATGAAAATGTAGCTGGCAACTACAGTGGGTGTACAAACCCCTATAAAAAATCATTTACAAAATTATATAATAATTTTTTCTTGTATTTGAACACTTAAGATATATGTCAAAAAAATTACAGACTCAAAAAATGTTTTTTCCTTGCTTTATCAGTCCCATGAAAAATTATTAAAATTTTCGACCGAGGAAGTGTAATGTCCCCTTAAACAACCAAGCACAAAATGTAACCAATTTATATTGCCTTTTAAAAACAGATTTAGCGAGACATTGCAAGACTAAGGGACTGTTGTAAAGGTTGGAACACGTTTTGTTTTTTTTTTGTACAAAATTTCATAGGATGAGAATTCCACAAAAAATTTGTACCATTGGAAAGGTGTAGTTGCTACAGCTATATTTTCGCTACAGAAAGTATAATGACAGCGTTAATGGATAAAAAGTTATAGCCAATTTTCTGAAGCCAATGTTCTTGGCAAAAAAAATTTTGCCCTACAAGTTGGGGCACCTCAAAAACTCTGAAAAGTGATTGTTGAAATGAAATCAAAACGCCTTATATACAATGTTTATTGAGTATTTATTTCTTAGATCATGATTTGATGTAGGAAAAATATTGTTCACTCAATAATAACCGGCTTAATCGTCTGATTCACTTGCACAATGTTTGAATGTGAAGTAAGCTCTCTCGCGGGTGTTGCATTCGATGGAATTCGAGCGACTCAACTTGTTTGGCATGTTCTTCATACAGCCGATACAAGAATCTATATCTTCTGAAGTGGATGACTCCGAAGAATCAGATGGAAATGATAATTCCCGCTGTTTACAAATAAGCTATTAGAAAACACAACAATGCGAATAAGATATTGAAAACGTTATCGAAATCTTTGTTTGTAAAAATTGTCTTCGATAATACACATTAGTGTTATCTCATTGCCAGAGAACAGTATCTTATATGCATATATTGAAGAATCTATTATTTCCAAGTTCCACGGAATAAAACAAAAAAATATGTACGCTGGATGTTTCTTTTCTTAAATAATGTTTTCAAAAATGATTCATTTTTACAACGCAGTCCCATAAAAACAGAAAATCACATTAACCTCGTTTCTGTATATTTTCCAAGGATATTTTTTATTATATATCAGCCAGTCTGTTTTGGTTTTCAACTTTGACATAGTGATTATATTTAATAGCGTTTCCACGGTCGGATATATCTTCATGCAAACGCTGCCATACCCATATTTCCTACTTTGCAGCACAGGCCATACTTTTCCCTTATAACTACACAACGGATTCTACGTATTTGTAATAAAAATGAGTAGATAAAGTTCAAAACAATAAAAAACATTTAAACAATTATAAAAAAAGAAAAACATGCTCATGTTGCTCCTTGCTATCTTGCAACTAATCCAGGTTATTTTATTCTGCGTAAACATCTGCAATATACTTATAACATCAACACCGGTTTTTTTTTATTATACAGGCTACCTAAAAAATTTTGTTCTTGAAAGCGGTGATCGCTGAGGTCATTTAAAGTAACTTTTTCTGAAAATTTCATTGGAATTGGTTAATTGGTTTACGAGTTATAAACGATCATAAGTGGTGAAATTGTGATTTTTCAAGACTTTCGGCCTTTTTACCATTTTTGATCGTTTATAACTCGTAAACCAATTAACCAATTTCAATGAAATTTTCAGAGCGTATATAATTTGTACGAGTTGACCAAACCCATCTTTCAAATTTTCGTTATTGGCCCAGCTAAAAAAGTTGTAAAAATCAATTTTTACTATTGTTTTTCACAATTCCGACAAAATGCATTTTTTCAACAAATTTTTTAGACGTCATTTACTAAACTAATTCTTCTATAGCCTTACAGAGAAATTGAAGTCGTTTGGTCCATTCATAAAAAGGTTATTCTGATTTAAAGAGTGTGTGATCAGTTATGCTCCTGACTGTGTATACGAAATATCCATCCACTTATTCCCCACACACTGCACAAATCTATCGGAAACAGCTGTTTTCCAGCTAATGTATGCTGCATTACCTGCTCGGTCGTTACTGCAACTGACGATATCGATATATCGATGACGCCAGACATGAAAAAGTGAAAAGATGCACGTATTGTGGTGTCGAGTGTAATAATAACTCTTGATTAGTAAGGATTGGCCAGCAGCCAGCGGCGCTCGGTGTCGTGAAACAGGGGAAAGAAAAAGGGACACCAAGAACGATCCAGAGCAAAAAGAAGAGGAATCCATTCGGGTCATTGTCACTCTATAGTTAGATCAAGAGTTTGCACCGTGCCGAATTAATGTTTGAGTAACACTGGAGGTAATTATTTGGAGAACCAATTGGATTTGTTCCATCCTTTCATAATTGGGAGAGACTCCATTCATTCATCATCGAGTTACTTAATCGGTCTGTTCCGAATCTAGCACCTATCTTTAACCTCTGCTATCTTAGTAAATACGTTAGAAATTAATTGGCCCGTCATTTTCATTCGAGCGATTGCTTATTTGCGCTTAATAGTTGATCTATAAACGTGTAAATCTATATCTAAAGATTTATTTTAACAGGATCCTTAGGACAGGATCCTCATGGCAGTCATGGTCAGATTTATTAAAATTCTTATGCATCCATTTTTTTACATTATAGGTGCACAAATTTATTCGTGACTGTTGCAATTAATTGCAAGTTTACTTTGCATTCAAACCGATCGGATTTGAAAATAACAGCTTAGAAGGTACACGTGTATTTGGGACGTAGAACCCAAAACAATTCGGTCCCTGTTGTCCTCTCGTCAGAACTTTGATAACTTTGCACACATCTAATTTTGGAAGAACAACTGGAGGAAGAACACGACACAAAGATATCACTTCTCGCCTAGCCTAATTGAAGCGGCAGGTGCAAGGAAGATCCGAGTGCGAAGAACAGATTCTGAGAAAATAACATCCGGAGAATAGAAGTTGGAGTTAGTGGTTTATTCTATTCAGCCGGGATTCAGGATCAGGCTTGTTCAAACGAACACAGACTTTTCTTATCTTATTAAACAGGGTTTATTAAAAGATACACACGTTGCTTTTTGGTTCGGATAGAGAGCCGAAGTGGTGGTAACAGTAGATAGAAGTGGCAGTTTATACAATTTTTATAGACGAAAGAATCTGCAGTTTTATTTCTATTTTAATCATTCGTATATTATATTTACAGCAATAGTGAAACGTTAAGCAAAGTATAAACTACCGTGTATTCCTTTCCTGAATGTAATAATTTATTACGCAGAAGCATTTTAGTTTGTTTGTTTTTAATATTGCTTAACATGACACTAATCTGTTATAATAAATAAGGAAGTTTCAGTAACAATAATACAGTTATCACGGGAGTATTATAGTGCATTTTAAGAAATTGATGATACTTATAGAAATTGTAATAATAAAATTAAATGTGGTGATAAAAATACGGAATATGATCATTTCTCTATTTCGAATATCAAAGATTTAATCGTTTCAATCCGTTCAATAGCAGATTCATATTTACTGATATCACCAAATTCTACCAAATATAGTATTGCCCTTTCCCATAAACAGTTTTTTTTCGATGTTTTTTTATTCAAATTGATGAGTTAACATTTAGATCTTGAGTTTTTCGGTTATGTGTTTCGCATTAAAAAATAACAGAACAATATAACTTATTTCGGGAGAACTGTGTGAAATTGACACAAGGGACGGATGAGGGTTAAAACCGCTACGAACTTTCGTTCCAACCCAATGTTTGAAACGTCCCTGGCTTTGCTCCGCACATCCTTGAAAAGATCGTCAGTAAGAGAAAGAAAGTGTGCCCGTTGCGATTGTTAGAAGCGAGCATGTGACGATGCGTCTGCTTGAAACGACGGGTTGAAAGGTGAGGGTGGAGGATCGTCTTTGACCGAGCGTCAAGGCGAACACGACAGCGACCCTCGGCGACGAAGTAACAGTTACGGGTTTAAGGAGTTAATATGCTTAGGGTTTCCTTCTTGGCAATGAACTAGATATAAGCTTCTGTAAGCAGCGAGTAAATTCCTCGAGCGTAGCCGCAACTAGTTCGTTCGTTATCCGGCTTTTCTCATTGCCAAATCTATCTATAATGCATATGCTCCGATATGCAACTTTATTGACCGACCAACCAACCACAAACCAACGCTGCGAGTCCTTGGCGCTTTATTAAGTCATCACTTCCGTCCGACTATTTTGTATCTTTTACCTTCCCTCGAGGGAAGTTGCTATCGTTTCCCACACAGCAACCCTTTCACCGATACCTCTCTGTAGAAAATTCTCTGTATCATGCTTAGATCGTACTTTATTCTAACATTATTCCTAATTCATCATTAGACTGCGGATCTTCATGCAAAATAAAAATTTCCTACCTAAATTGCTACAAACTCGAGTGAAATAGAAATTTATTTTCTTCCCTATTATGTTTATAGTAGGTTGAAAATAATATATAAGTATGTTTAGATTTTCCAAATATTTTTGCTATTTTAAATTACACCTACTCATTTTTGTTATAAATGCATCAAATCCGCAGTCTATCATGAAATAATAATATGTATAAGCATTTTACGGAAGAATGTGTTTTGAGTACAAACAAAATTGCGGTGGCCCTCGAAACCTAACACAACATAAGAGAATATTAAAAACTAAAATCGATTACATTTTGTACGTATTACTGCGGATGAAAAAAAGGCATGCACTAATTACTGCGGATTGGGAATCGAAGTATACGAGCGTACGGAAACAAACAAGTTGCTGCCACCTAGCGGCTGCGATCGGTAAGCGGCGCGCGACGCTCACTGCATACCAACATGGCGGCCCTTTTGCCTATCAAGAACACTGAAAATCGCTCGACTTTAAACACTCATAACTTTTGAACCACTAATCTCCTAGGATGGACACTTGGAGTTTTAGCATTTTCTCGTCCAAATCCACTGGATTACATAGGAAAAAGGCAAACATTTCTGGTTACGCAAGGGAAGAGTAGCCAAATGGATTTTTCCACCAGAACTTTGGGGGCTATTTTCACCTCTTTAATGTCGGCTGCTATAAAAAGATACAAATAGAAATATTTAATTAAAATCGGCGTGTTGCGATTGGGTAACTTCCCTTGTAAGCGGTGTCAAGCGAACAACTTTTTCGGAACGAACACCGTCGCCTTATATCGGAGCATTTGCAATGTCCGATCATACTATCTTGGACCTCATCTTCGTAATGAAGCCTGGCAACCTGGCTCATCATATAGTGTGTAGTTTTCTTTTGAAAAGCCGTGAAATCATGGACATTCTGAACGATTTAACAGAGGAGTACCCTTAGCAATCTCCATAAGGAACTACCGCATGAAGCAAGAAAATTTCTTAGAAATTACCTGAAGGAACAGCATGAAGCAGACCCACTGATAGTACCTGTACTCCTTCCTTTCGCTGTCGGGATGGGACTTAGAGTTGTCCATACCAGGAAATGGCACCTCGATACCTTCCCGCTTCCGGTAGGCGGCGGTGATCGTGTACGTACTGTGGATCCAGCAATAGGTGTTCAGCACGTCCTCCGGCAGATCCTTGCTGTGGATGCAATCAATCGGGTTGCCTACGTACTGGCGAGTAGTTACGATCAACGAGAACGCGATCAAGAGGATCACGGTCAGGCTGTAATGCAACCGGAAGACGGCGGTGTCGATGTGCACGTGAGAAATTTTGATCAGGCTCTTCAGGCCTCGGAATATGTCGAGCATCTTGGACCAAGGCAACGACGCCCAGGAGGTTCAGGTATCAGTGGATCACGACGACTCCAGGATCGTCCGTCCGATCCTTTCAATCCTCTTCCAATCACATCTTTCGTCCTTGACTTAACCACGACTACCCTTTCGACGCCCTCTGCGACGTACTCGAAGACCAAAAGTATTCGAAACTCCACTTCGAACCGAACAGTTTCAAAGATTGCTGTCTTCAACGGGGTCTTTGTAATCCGTCTCCGATTAATCGAGAGATCCTTCAAGAAGAGCCGACAACAGCCCGACAGTCGCGCCTGCTTCCAAAGAGTTTACGAGACGATCTCGGCGATGTAGGATCCTTTGAACCGGTCGGATCCTGTGTGCCGTCGCTAATCTTCGTTTATGCATTCTTCCTCCCTCAGAGCATCGTGGATACCCCTAACCGCTCCCAGCCGTTCGTTCGTTCGAGCTTCTGACGGGCTGGACGTCCGAACGATAGTCTTGCAGAAAATACTTGCTCGCAGCTGCGCGTCCAATTCACTCATGTTTCACAACAACAATTCTTCCAAGCGCGGACACTCTATCCACTTTCCGAGTCGCAACATGCACGACGCACTGACACCCTCCGCAGTTTCTGTGATCACCATCAAAGTGTGTATTAAGACCGCCGGATACCGTATGGACCTTTAATTCGTTGGTCGAAGAGTTCGAAGGCGTGACGGAGATTCTGAACCACAGACAGGGTTACCGGTTCTAATCTTTAATGAAAGTTCCGTAAATATGTGCTGTACGTCAGGGGACGACAACGCGGGGATCGCGGGTGTATAAAAATTATATGTCACGAATACCATGGCGGGATTCTGCGACCTCTGGATCGGTGGAGATCTGTTAAAAAAATGTACCACATAATTGACCCTTTTTTAAGGTCAACATTTGTTTATTGCATCGTGTAGTACTCATCGGGAGGAACAAAAGTCTCAGAGAAGGAATTACTTGAGACCCATACTTCCTTTGAGACTTTTGTTCCTTGCGACAAGTAGTATACGATGCAATAAAAAGATTCACCTTGAAATTCAAGTCCAAGGTGAATTTTGAGGTCCGTTTTGTGGATCTCCACAGATCTGCAGATCTTTCGTGGACAGAATGTCCAGCTTCCTAGATCGGAGCCTCCCCGAAAGGGTTAAGAATATAAGTCCGAGAATGACCATATTAACCAGAATCCACTGTACAAGGTCTGATCAAAAAATTCCAGGACTGTCTAAATTGCGCGCCAACGAAAGGTCGGAGCGTGGTGCAATTGTTTTAAATGTTTAGCCCTAATCTTCCTGAAGACGAACGAGTTTGGAAAATTTCGATAACCTTCCTGTTGCACCTCCTGGTTGCAGATCTACAGCTGTTTCAGCGAAACAAGATATTTGCGTTCCTTGCAACATTCGTGTGTATCATTTGAAAAGTTTCCGTGAATGTTTTTTTTCAATTTCACACGAAATTTCACACAAATGCGTTTTGTTCTTCCTTTTCATAAAATCGCTGAACGCAAATGTCTTGTTTCACTGAAACAGCTGTAGATTTGCAAACAAGAAGGTTATCGAAATTTTGCGAACTCGGTCGTCCGGAAGAAAGGTTAGGGCTAAACATTTAAAACAATTGCACCACACTCCGACCTTTCGTTGGCGCGCAATTTAAACAGTCCTGGAATTTTTTGATCAGATCTCGTATTTCTAATCGAACTGGCGCGTACCACAATGCCTCGGTAGTACCCGAGTGATTGAAAGAGCAAACGCATAAAAGTCCACCGAAATCTCAATGAAATGGATAGAAGGTGCGTGTTCACGCTCCTATGGTTTCATTTAATACGCGTGCCATTCTATTTTAATATTAACGCGTAACAGCGTGGTTTGTTACGAACGGGACCAAACGAAGAACCGATGCTTGCTCGGAAATGCACGCGATGACACAAGACGGAAATACTCTTTCTGGGTCTCTACGTTTCGAAATATATGATCCGTCCCGGTTGCTTGGATTTTAAAACGAAAACGAAGGGACAAGAAAGCCGCAGCGAGGAAGCTGGAACTACACAGTGGCTCACGAAGGCATTCGGACGTTTGCTGTTAGAACTTCGAGAAGAAATACTTTAACTATTTATATGTTTACTGTAGTATATGATACTTTTTATTTTTTATTCTATTTATTCCATTTTATAATAAGGGATTATATATCAATGTTGCTACTTATTTATTTGCTATTGTGAAGTCTACAAAATGGCGAGCAGCTGTGCTGGCCCTGGGGGGGGGGGGGGGGGGGATGGGTTCAAAAAAGAGATGACCCTGGGGACAATCATTATTAACCATTATATTTGCAATCATTGCAAATGGTTACGATTTCTTAAAATCATATAACCAAAGTATAATATTAATTTAAGTTAATTCTTACTCTAAATGTTGATCATTTTTCACTGTATTTTGGATTCTAAAATTGTTAATTTAGAAGTAAAGCAGAATAAAAAAGTGTTATAATTTTCGTTTATTTAAAGAAAATCTGAAATGTTCATCACTAGTGGAACACCCCCTTCACGTTTGCGAAAGATATGTAATAATAAATGAACTCATAAGGTCCCAGCTCTGAAGTATTTATAACAAATGCTCATATTACTTCAAAATTAAAATACTTCAAAAAATTGTTTAAATTATATATGTAATTTCATCGCAACATTTTGACGTGATTCGACAATACCGATCATTTTCTACAAATAGAGACGAGCCGGGGCGAAGCCATGTTACAGTTGAATAGATCACGAATTATCGAGAATGAAAAATGAGCAGAAAAGCATGTTTAATCTCGACTTGTCAATTAACCTACACCGAAAGAAATATTCAGCCTCGCTTAAAGCTTAATATAAAACACACGAACGCTAACTGGGCTGCTTCCAGCAGGCTTCTTCGATGAGATCTTGGCTACACTCTGCAAATATTAGCATATATCTACAAATAGAGAAAATTCTCCTGAAATCGAAACAGGGAACTCGTAACTCAACTTTTCGAATAGATAACCCGCAATATTTTCATTCAAATGTAATTCGATTTATTTAAGACATACACTACTGTGCAGAAGAAAGAAGCACCCGGCCATATTTAATAGAAATGCGTAAAAAATCAAATAAGAACACAGTAAGCATTGAAAAAGGATTCCGCTGTTTAATTGAATAGTTCTGAGAATATGTGTTATTGCGGATTATCAAATAATTTAAATGCAATAAATCAATCATTGTACAATACAATTTTTACATAAAGATATTGTCCGTCATTATATCTTATAATTATACTGGGTGCTCCATTCTTTTGCACAATAGTGTACATTAACATTACTAAAGAAAATAACATTATTAAAGAAATTTATTATATTCATTTGCCTGCATATGCCACCGGTGCTCCCCCGATTTGGTATCGAAAATGTTTTACAAAAGTGTTTTCAAATTCTTCAAAGAGTTAGGACACAGTAATATTTTGGAAAAATGGAAAATTTGTTTTGATAGAAAAATTACATTAACTTAGTAAACTTTAAACGCGTTTTTCTCAGAGCTGCATTTTTCAAAACGGTGTACAAGATGTCTCGAGTTCTACCTTAGCAATTACATTAAAATTTGACATTTGATATCTATTAGGCATTGACGATCGATTTTTTTTCATTTTCCCATTATTTTGTTAAATATAAATAAAAAATTGACAAATTTTCTACCGAAATTCAGTCATTAAATTTAAAATATCTGCTATTTTGTTGATTTTATACGAATATATCACATGTATCATGACATTTTTGGGATTTTTGATATAATTAATTCGACTTGTAGGAATCCTGTACACCGGTTGGCCATCTGGAAGAAAAGATATTCCGAGCAAAGACGACGAAAGCCATAAGAACAAATTATTTTTTAAATATTACAAGCATTTTTTTATACTAAACTGAAATACCAAATCTTATATTAATCGATCATTCACTTTTTTCTGTACTGTTGTTTAAAAATCTTATATTTTCCCCACTTGTTACTGTGCCCTAACCCCTTAGATGGTTTTATTGTTTAGCATTCGATCTGTATATTTTTGTCATAAATGCATAAAATCCACAGTCTGGTAATGACAAAGTCGATCTCGGCGAATATTTTCGTTGTTACACGCAAAGAAGTTTCTTGGAACGCGTCTCTTTGTGTTGTACGTTTGTCGAGCTTTTCACCGATTTCCGGAGAAATTACGAGTAAGCGGAAAACGTCGGTTGTGTGTGCCGGTAATCGTGGGATTATTTGTCCCTCTATTCTTAGATAATCGCGCTTTGTGTTACAAATAGTATCCGGGGTGTTATTATCGTCCCCGTCCCCGTATGACAAGCGTTGCACTCGCAGAATGGGATCGGTTGTAGATTGCCGGACGAGCCCGCCGGTGTTTTGTCTTCGGCAAGAGCAAAAAGAAAAAGCCCGTGGGTGTACTCGATAGTTTATGTGACATCTGCTGTTGCCGGACATGAGAAACACATTTTTATAGGTGACAAATCTTTCAGACCGCTCGCCGCCGACACGTTTGTCCCTTCATCTACCATTTCCCACCTACCAACAGTTCTTCGACGATCTTTTCCCTGAGTAATGCGTCAATTCATAGTAGTTAGTGTTTACGTTCCGAAGCACCGTGTAGCAGAAAGCCTGACAGTTAGCCAGAAGTCAAACTACGATATTTTTGAGTCTACGCGAAAGTTTATTGTCCACATATCAGAGATTATAGTTCGTTTCTTTTCGAAAAAAAAGAGATCAGGTGTACACTACCGCTCATAAGTGTTTAGGCACTCTTAAGAAGACGATAACTTTTTTAATATTGTACTAGACGATTTGAACTTTTTTTGGGTTTTTTTTTAATATTTAAACATGTTTAAACAATCATTAAAGACGGAGACACACCACTTTTGCACTCATTTTTGAGAATATTTTTCAATTTATTTCAAAAAATAAGGGTCCAACGGAAAATCGAACTATACCACGAGATAGAGCAGACTTTTATCTTGAGAAACCACCCTTTCAAATTTCCAACGTCGTTGTTTTTTTCGAACCAGAAAGCAAAATATCTTTGCCCGGCATGAGTTGCCGCCAGTGACGCTCACCACTAGAACGGGCGTTAAACATGTCTAAACAATCATAATGTATTAATATTGGATATCACTGGATTCGGGAAAATCTACGGAATCTTTTGCTGCAAAGAACAATTCAATATCTTTTATAATAACATCACAATATTTGTTTAAACTTGAAAAATACGTTTTTTTTTTCAAAGTCATGTTTCTCAAAAACTGTGCGTGTAGGAGAAAAATTAAGGGCAGATTCGAAATCAGCGCAAAAATACTCTACAAAAACCACCCAACAGTAATTGGGAAACATAAAAAAAGTTGAAATTTGTTGGACAGTGTAATTAATGGCATAAAAGAATCCGTATGTTAAAATGTAGAAATCCGATTAGTGTCAAACAATTCATCTCAATATAATTTAAATCATTCAGTAATTTAAAAAATTGTTTGATAATTGTTATAATAGTATAAACACATTATTTAATACTACCACTATGTAGTTAATAATGACATTAAATGAAATTAAAACTTTCATGTTTCTTTATTAAAAATTTAATAATTAACAAGCGCATCGTCTATTAGTTACTTAGCAAAACTGCATTTGCAATACACCATCATACTGTTCTTTACTAAAAATTTAATAATTAACAATGCATTGTCTATTAGTTATTTTAAACGATTTGTTTCGATAAACAGCTGGTTCGTCTAGCATTCCTTAAAAATTCAGCAATTATGTCGTTACTGTTTTAGTAGGGCAGTTACTGTTTTCCTTCAACATCTCGGGCTATTTTCACCGATCGAATGCCGGAAAGATATTAATAATAATAGCTATTAGAGTACACGAGTAGAGTTAAGCGGTAGACATTTTTAGAACGCAGGCGAGGGAAAGATCGACGGATTCGTTAACAGTATTAATCAGTTTGTGCGTTGCACCGATGCAGTTTTGTAACCCGAGAGTTTGTTAGTAATTCACCACGTGTAGTATTCAACCACGTGTTCCTTCGAATAATAGAAAAAAAAAAACGAAAAGTTCCTTGACAAACATTGATTTCTTATCAGTTTTATAGAGTATTTTATAAAATATTAAATAGTGAGTTTACGTTTAACGAATAGACAATATTATCGGTCACATAAATGTATTTTTTGTACTCTAACTCTAACAATTTAAATAATAATTGTAAGTATATATATATTTTTTGACTTACAAAGTTAACTTTAAATATGAAATTAATTTCTGACACACAAATTACTAAAGAATATTTGATATACAGTGGTGATAATTATTAACGCTATTATCATAAATTGATAAAATTAGATAAAACAATTCATTCTTAGATGGAAATATAATTATACCAAATCTTTATCATTTGTTTACGAAGTATCGAACTTTGTAAATTTTTTTTCATTCCTACTGTACTTATAGGCATTGTGACAGTTATTATCTTCCTTTTCAAATATTGCAGAACGCATTATAATAAATAATGAACTGGACTTCTATTTTGCGACAATATAATTCTTTCACTTGATTATGTTATAATATTCATATTGGTATAAACTGCGTTGTAATTACGTTGACAGCAAAAATAATTTTTGATATTTTATTTATCTAGTTTTACGTTTTCGCGAATGCTCAAAATTGGATAACTAAACAATTATAATTAGACTGCGGATCTTTATGCAAAATAAAAATTGTCTCGATTGCAAGAAATAGAAACCAAACTGAATGTTATTTCTTCCCTTAATGAGTTTAACAGAGAAGAGATCATACATTGACATCTTCAGTTTTAAAAATTTTTCAACAATTTTGAATTTCATCTACTCAATTTTCCTACAAATGCATAAAGATCCGCAGTCTAATTATAATGCTAGATTCAATTGTTATTAATTTGTATGATCAATAGCCATACAGATTGAGTTATTTACATTCGACGCATGTTGCGACGCTAGACTTCGGACATCGAGAGTTCGGATAATCGAGGTGCTACTGTGGTCATAAATTTCAGAATTTTCGACCTATCAAAATGACGGCAGTGCTTATAGTTCCGGCGTGGATAAAATAGTGAAAAATAGTGCCGCTATTTTACCTTAGAACAAATGAGTGACATTCACTTGTGTTCGATTCCGTTTGTAATCTGCAGTTTGGCACGACATGATAGGGGAAAATAAATGAATTAGCAACGGGCCTGGAGCGACGCAGCCTTCGGCAGTCCGCGGGCAACGAAGACTGTCAGAAGAATATAATGAAGCGGTACCGAGAATAGGTCGAACGAGCGGTTTTCGGGAATAGAGGCCTCTTGTTTCGTTAAAATGTTCTATGAATCGCCGGCTAGAGAAGTGTTTAGTTCTGCGAGAAGAGGTTCATCTCCGGTGAACACACGCGCGTCTTCAATCCAAGAATCGGAGGAAGAAGTTAGGGTTTGATGCGAGTGCACGAGCCGGACCGGAGAAAAATGGAACGGTTCGGCTTAGCTTCTAAATATTCCTCGCGTCAGTCAACGAACTCCTTTCGCGATGCACATCAAGAGATCCACCCGTCGTTCTCCCTCTTTCTCTCTCTTCCTCTCATTCTGTCCGGCACCCTCTATCTCCGTCTGCGTTTCTTTCCTCCGAATTTGTTTCTCAACGAAATACTGAGTCCATTCTTCACGTTCGAAGTCACTGGGGCTCGCGTATGTCACGCGGGTCGTTACCAGAAGGCAATTTGCAGCATGGAGGATCGAGCCATGCAATCTAAAAGGAACTTTTGCGATACGGGAATTTGGCTGAACGCAGAAATTTTGTACGGTTGAAAGAGGAGCCGCCGCCTGTCGACGCTGGCCGGACCGCACGCGCAGCTTCCACACGCCACGAAGAAGCAGAAGCGGAAGGCAAAAGCACGTTAGAACTCGACACGACGCGGCACGACACGGCTCGACACGGCTCGACTCAAACTCGACTCGGCTCGACTGCTCGTGTTTGCTAGCCAGGGCATAGCACCTCCCGTAGGAGCCGCGAGCGAGGAGTCAACCCGCTCCAGGAATAGAAACACCAAACCCGAAATGTTCGAGCGTAGAAGCGCAACATTAAAACGCACCGCGTCGCGAGGGCCGAGACTCGCCGCGCCGCACGAACCCGCGAAAACTCGACCGTCGCCGTAATTTGCCCGAAAACGCTGAGAAAATTCAAACAGAAAGCTTACAATTTGTGGAACGAAATCATATCAAGAGTCATAGTCTGCTTGGAACACCTACTAACAATCAAATTTTCTATATTTTCGTCAACACATAATCGTCCACCGACGATTATTCCATAATTATTCATGGCTCATGACTGAGGATTTTTTAATGGATCCTTCAACAGCAACAGAAACTTGAATAATAAGCCAGCTATTCGTCCTCGTTAACGCAATCTAATTATTTGGGATTATTGTGTGAACGAAGACTTCTAAGGTTCTATTTGATACAACACGATTATTAAAAAGTATGTTGATAGGCTTCCGATAGATGAAATTAAGTACACCGAGATGCATAACTGTAGCACCATTAAAATTGTCGAGAGTTTATAATCAGGATTTCCAACCATTAATAATACAGTATTCGCTTCGTAACTGTCGAAGAGATGTCCACCGTAACTGTGAAAATGATATCCCCTCCACTGAGGGATCCCCTTTGGAATCAGTCAACACGCTCTACAATCGGGCCAACGAGGAGTCAATCGTATCGGTGAGACTAACACTAATGCAAGCTAAGCAAAAGATTGCAACTTTTATAATTTTTTATACTTTTTATGAAACTTTTCATTCCTCCATAAAATTCTTACACATATTATTATTCTATAATTGTCTACGGTTCATGGCTGAGGATTTTTTAAAAGAATCCTTCAATAGCAACAGCAATTTTAATCGTAAACCAACAACTCACTCTCAATAACAAAATCCAATAATTTCCTTCGGGATTATTGTGTAAAAGAAGATTTTTAAGCTTCCGTTTGGTGCAGCACAATTATTGAAAAGCCTATTAATAGGCTACCGCTAGATAAAATGTTAAAATAAAGTACGATCGAAGCATGATACCGCAGTAATCGGTACTGTTACCCTAGATTCTAATATTCGGACACTCTTAACGGGGAATGGTACTCACGTGACATAACTAGAAAGGAACTAGAATCTAGCAAAATTTTGGGTCGAAACATGGGTTTGCGGGCTTCGGTTGTTTGCCCTTATTTGAGCAAATTTTGGGCTGGGTGAGGCTGGGCTCGTTCTAAAGAGGAAGGTTAAATGCACTGCGCTCAACTCATGATTAAACGAGATTATGTTTATATCTAATAAATTAATAATATGAGTGTCCAAAGTAGGCAAAAAAAATCGAGAAAACACCCGCAGATACCAATGTATTTTTCTGTCTCTAAAAGACTTTTCTTGTTAAATCATGCCTTCCTCTTTAGAATGAGCTCTCACTCGGCCCAAAATTTGCTCAAATAAGGGCAAACAACCGAAGCCCGCAAATCCCTTTTTCCAATCCAAAATCTAGTTAGATTCTAGTTCCTTTCTAGTTATGTCACGTGAGTACCCTTCCCTCTTAAAAAGGCGATAACTCTTTTAATATTGTATTACGATTTGAACTTTTGTTGGGAAGCTGGAGCAATTATAGAATAAAGAATTTTTTCAAAAATTGCAATTGATCGGAATTGTAGAAAAAATACTAGAAGTTGCATTTCACAACTTTTTCATGTGGGCCTACATTGAAAATTTAAAAAATACGTTTTGTAGATCTGTGTGAATTAAACATATTCTGAAAATTTCGTCAGGATCGGTCGACGTTGCAATGAGCTACAAACGTTTAAGGATGGTAAAAATTGCATACTTTCACGATTTTCGGCCTATAACTGCAGTAAATCTAAGGATTCTTACATCTTTCAATGCCTGTCGTTTTCTCCCGCATCAACCGATTTCGATGAAACTTTCACAGTGCATATAATTGACACAGATCTACAAAAAGTACTTTTTAAATTTTCAATATAGTCCCACTAAAAAGAGTTGTAAAATGCAACTTTTAGTATTTTTTCTACAATTCCGATCAATTGCAATTTATGAAAAAATTTGTTTTCACATCCCGTGGTAAACTAACTGCTCTAGCTTCCCAAAAAAAGTTCAAATCGTATAGTACAATATTTAAAAAGTTATCGTCTTTTTAAGAGTGTCCGAATATTGACGCATACGCACGCCATGGACGTGCACGTGTAGGCAAAATTCAAGTAGTAGCTGCAGCTTTTCGCGAATATCTAAGAAACTAAGGCTGAGCGACGGGTCGATGAATAGGAAAAAGTTGTCCAGAATGTCGAGTTTTACAACATATTTAAATTTTATCAAAATCTTTGAGTTGTAACACTTGTAACCTTTCACAATTACGTCAATTACCCAAGATATTATGTATCCTTCGAACCATTTCGAAAAAAAAAACTACCAAATTTCCCCAGGGACTGGAAATGTGTTGAGCGATGCGGTGTTACGCATCGCCTATGTCAAACATTTATTTCAGTAATTTCCAGAGTGTTTTACAATATTGTGTCTTCAAGTGTAGACGACACGGCTGAAAATAAATATGCTCGAGCGTCGACGGAGCACGTGCCATGAAATCACTTTATGGCTTAAGCCGGGTAAAACACGACGCCGAAGGGAGCAATTAAAAATTGAAAACAGAGCGACGACGCGACGCTCAAGCTGCAGCCATCCCGCGTGCCGTGGTATTTTAATATTTCCACGGGTCCGGCATATTCCCTGAGAAAATAATCTGCACGCTTCCCCAAACAGCTTTTTATGCTCTATAATCGCGCTCTGAGAGTACGCACAATTATGGCCGAATTAACGGGACGAAAAATATGGAGAATCTAAAAACTCACGCTCACCAACGACCTTCTTTTAAAATCCTTCGGCTGATTTCAACTTTCTCTTTCTATTTGAAACAACCGCATCTTGTATTCTTCGAGTTAAAACAGAAAACGAATTTAGCAACATTTTGAATTTATTTCTCTTTTTGTAAGAAATGTATTGGTCAGTGCCGCCAGATCGATTAACGATTAAAATTTTAACCGAAATTGATTGATTAATGTGGACCATTAAAAAAGGTAATCATTGAAAAATGGACGATTGATTCAATCGATTGATGAGGTTAATCGTCAACCGTTGATTAAAAAAAGTAATCATCGAAAATTCGGAGACTGATTTAATCAATTGTTGAAGTTAATCGCCACACGGTCTATCCATAAATTGTAATGAGTAGGCACATAGAGATCGTATTATAGACCACATGACAATATACCTAAACTCAGTTTACATTTTTTTCAGTATGCATACTGTTTTGATTCCGTATTTCATTTCGAAATTTCAGCAGTTAATCATTAATCAATTATCCGATTGACGATTACAATTGAAAAGAATGTAATCGTTAACCGCAATTAACGACTAAAGTAGGAGTTTAATTGTTAATTGCGATTAACGATTGAAGTAGAAATTTATTCGTCGATCGTTGATTAAATTTTTGTCCAACTCTGTAGTGGGGGATGTTGGAGTATGCTCACGGTGCTGGAATGGGATAGTGGAAGGGGAAAAAGAGGAGAGGAAAAATCGACTAGTTTTGGTCGATTCTGGCGGCACTGGTACTCTTCAATTCTTATAATCTTCTTATTGTTCCAAATTATACCCACCCATTGTTGCCATGAATGCATAAAATCCGCAGTCTATACAGAGTGTTCCAAAAATGTTGTACTGCCTTTGAGGTCATTTCGAGTAATTTTTCCTTTACGAAAATGTTCTCCGCGGCTTCGTTAAAGAGTTATTCACGAAAAACGCAATCAGAGCCCCGCTACTGCGGTCGGATTCCAGCTCGGCCAATGCCAACGCCTCGCTTAGCAGGACGTGTGCTTTAATTGATCCGTGTTTTTCTCGTAAAGGAAGAAGTTATTTCAAATGACCTTAAGAATCGCCCCTTTCAAGGAACTACAATATTTTTGTGAATAACAATGTACTCAATAATTAACCCCTTGCCTTACGATTTATTTTACGATTTATAGCGACTGGAACTTTTTTTGTAGATCGTAATTTCCTAAAAAAGGAGAATATTGATATAAATTGTATGCCTATATGTTCTACAATAGCTGTATATTAACAAAACCAAAATAGAATTTCATTTCGATTTAAAGGATATTATTAACATACATTTTTATCAGAATGTGTTCAGAATCTTCATCGCGTGTCAGACACGATATTGTAATGCAAGGGGTTAAGAATTGAACTAAAAAAAACTTCTTGTACTTTATATTCAAAAGAATATTTATATATCCCCAACAGGTCTAGTCCCATATGTCCTACAGTTATTCTGAATAAAAATTCTTAAAAATCGCTTGTTTTCATGTGCATGTGCTTCAAGAAAGTGCAGAAACAGAAAAGTCGATTTTTCCAAGGTTCTAGACCAGAAGACCCCCTCTTAAGGTTAATTTAGACGGAGACCACGTGGCCGGAATGATCTACGAGGAAATCTCTAGTGGCACCAGTGGTCCACGTGCTAACTGCTTACATTCGAACGAACGAAGGAGGGAATCTCGCCCCCTCGACGTGCTTTCTCAAATAAATGGGCCAAAGTTTCCTCACGACGATACAATAAATATTAAGGTTAAATTCTACTAGAACGCCGCTTGTTCGGAAACGGTGCGCGTCTGTTTTCGAACTATGTATATTAAGATCAATTACTTCGATATAAAGCGAACGTATGCGGATGGACGGCCGGATAAACCTGCAATCAATCGAATGTTAAAGTGTTGCTATGAAACTGGAAGATCATTGATCGACGTCCGTGTTAAGTTCGAGAAACTCTTGGACCACTACTCCGCGAATTAAATTGACGATTTACCGGAAGTTTATTAATATAATTCGGAATGTCTGCGCTATATGAAAAAGGAGCCGGAAATCTCCTTTCGCATCGCGATGTCAAGAAACTTGGCAGTTTGGGTTACCAGGCTTCTCAGTTGGGCAGAGTTTAGGAAGTGCGTTGATTGAACGAGGTTGGTCGAATTTGAGTTTCTCATAATTGAAAAATTTGATTTTCTCATGATGATTCGCAGTGGTCTTTATACAAAATGATTGTGAATTATAGTAAGGGTTAAGACACGTTCCGTCTTTTACTTATAAAATTTCGTAGGATGAGAATTACGCAAGAAAATGTATACCGTTGGAAAGGTAGAGTTGCCAGCTACATTTTCGCTGCAGAAAGTATAATGATAGCGTTAACGGATGAAATGTTTCAGCAAATTTTCTGAAGACAATGTTTTCGGCGAAAAGAAATTTTCTCGTATAAGGGGGACACCCCAAAAACTCTGAAAAGTAAGTATTGAGATGAAGTCGAAACGCCTTATATTCAATGTCTATTGAGTGTTTATTTCTTAGATCATCATTTGACATAAAAAAACATTGTTCACTCAATAATAACCGGCTTAATCTTGCTGGCATATTAGCGTATTTCAAGTGCACAGCTCTCTCGCTTTAGGAACAATAACTTGAGACGTCAATCATATTTTGTTTGATATTATAACTGTAAAGGTAAGATTTTTATATAAAATTTCGACACGTCAATTTATTCTACAACTTTTGTCCAAAATATTTCTCCGCATCTTCTCTATTTTTCCACGTATTTGGGAAAAACATAAATAGAATAACGTTCTTATTGTTGTACAATCTATACTTGTCTTCTTCGGTTTCCAACATGTCTTTTATTTGATCACCTACTTTTCCAGTTTCCTTTTATGTGGTAACGTCACTCTAGCAGTTAGATACTATTCTTATCCTTCAAAGAACTTCTTTGTCCTCAAAGTCTTTTCCGATATTAAATATTTCAACTATCCGAATAGGTAATGTGCGTAACAGAGCGCAACGAGAAATTTATTGCTCAAAGAAATCCATTTTTTCTTGTATTACGTTAATCAAGATAGCTGGGACTGTATATGTATTATGGTAAAAGCCGCTGAAAGTCAGACTAAATATATTCTGATTATGTTTATAAAACAATCGAAAATAGCCACTTTTAGTGCTCCGTAAACCTAGTGTTCAGTCAATTTACCGAATAGCCAGTGGACCTATAATTATTCTCACTACTCCAGTAGTCCACAGTGGAAACATTGTCGCTGCAATCCGTTCACAAGGACAAGACAAGAACTGTACGGCTACTGTGAATACACTGCGCAGGAGTTCACAGAAAGAGCTGGTGAGACGCAAAAGAAATGGGCCACAACAATATTATCTTGGTGAAAATTCTGCCGCCCCTGTGACAAATGCATGGAAGCGCGTTCAAAGGCCGTGCGTATCGTGAAGAAGAAAATAATCAGTTTTGCCTTGTACTCGGTCCAAACGGTTAGAAACACCTACACGTCAATCAGCTCACTTCCCGTTTCCCCGACTCCTTAAACACAAATCAATCATATCCACACTACCGAGTTCTATTTGTGTGCTTTCCTCGGGAACACGTGTTTCATTAGTAAAACGTGTTGATTCCTGCCGCGCAGCGCCGCGCCGATCCGTCGACAAGATAGGAGGCATCTCGGTAGACTTCTATCAAAACTGTGTAGTTTTTATTCCTAACCGGGATAATGTCTATTGACTTCCTCTCAGGCTCCTGCATTCGATCTCACTGTATAGTGAATATCATAAATACAATGCTCAATAACGTGGACCCAGAATCGCCGGATTAAAACTTATGTCTCCACTTTACCTTCTCCTTCCATTACACTACTCTGCCGCGTATGCATCCGGTAAGGAACTATCGTAAAGGTTGGAACAGTACTTTTATTCCACATTAACGAACTGGAAACACCAATGTCCGAGGTGTCAACATTATTTCAGTTTGTAAACAAACTTTTCATGAGCATTACAAGCAACAAGTCGTGTTCAGTGTAGCTGTGTCAAGCAAAAGCTAAACATAATGTCCTAAACAGATTTATTGTGTTTCTTAGTGATTCGTTTTCAATTAAAATTGTTCAACCCTGATTGCTTAAATATATCTAATTTGTTGGAAATTTAATGTAGTTTAAATGTGCAAAAAGAATTGTGCACTTATCGCGACCTGAATTTGGTTTTGAGTAAACTTTCCCTTGTGTAACCAGAAATTTTTGCCTTTCTCCTATAAATTTTCACCTTTTTCCTATGTTATCCAGTAGATCTGGACGAGAAGATGTGAGAAATCCAAGTGTTCCGATCCTCGATCAATGGTTCAAAAGTTATAAATGTTTAAAGTTGAGCGATTTCCAGCGTTTTTTACGGTTAGGTCAACAAGCACGCGCTCACAAACACGGTCAACACTCTCCGCCTCCACTAACCCACCTAACTACCAACCAACTAATTAATTATCGGCATTACCGCGTGCTTGTGCTGTTATCTAGCGACTGCGCTCGTTAAACCACGCGATACCTGTCAAAAACGGTGTGCATCGCTGAACTTTAAACACGCATAACTTCTGAACCACTGATTTTCTAGGATTGAAACTTGGATTTTGGAGTTTTCTCGTCAAAATCTACGGGATTATATTTTGAAAAAGTCCAATATTTGTGGTCCTCTGAACCGAACATTAACTACTTGATATAAGCTATCATTTGACAGAAGAAAAGTCCCACATTCAAGGGACCCGAAAGGAGCAAATTTTTGGGTCACTCTTCGGTTTATAAATCTGCACTCACTTGTAATATCAAGACGAAGACAACCCACTGGTAATATTTTACGCTCCTAGTCGTTTCGTGGGCAGTGATTGGATCATTTTCTCGTCGGTTATACCAATCGGATTGATGGTTTCCAAAGGATGGCGCAATACCAGCCGCTGCGACGTTGCTCCCGGGTATCCCTAACATCGCTCCGGTCACAAAATAAGTGCTGTGTATCCAACAGTATGCGTTGAAAGCCTCAACGGGTATGTCTCTGTGCGAATAGAAGGCTGAAGTCGCAGGAGGTTTGCAAAAAGGTGAACACACATTTTACTTCAACCATTTCATTGTGTTGGCATAAACCCTTTGCGAATGACAATTTTATTCGTGTTGGATGTCAATATTCCAATAATATCCCCTAAAAGTGCAGTAATGTCTCGATATATTAAGTAATTACAGTGTTTTATCGATATAAGTTCCCAGCACGGGTCTGCCGAGGGACATTTATGCGCCAGGAATAGTATTCTTTGACTTTTGCCGAACGTAGATAAGGACAGCCGAGCTCGAGAAGCTCG
>CM052245.1:2656908-2694452 GCA_028455795.1 Lasioglossum marginatum
CCTCTCGAGTTTCACGGCCCCTCAAGGGGGTATACCCCGCAGTAGTGGGGATAGATATGGGACATTTACAGGCCAGACTTTTGGGACATTTATGGATAAAATACTATATAAAGGTTTGCGTTATGTTCCCGAACATATTGAATATATAAGAGAAGCTGCAGTAAAATTAATTTCAAAGTTGATAGGTCAACAATTTTACTATAATATTACCTCTTATTCTGCTAAACTCTTAAATTATTGTTGAACTGTTCTTTCATCATCAAACCGATTTTATCTATATTACATTTTCGATGGTTAAACTTCACCTTACGGGACTAAAAATTTTGGATTTTTTGAAAATATAATCCTGTAGATTTTGACGAGAAAATGTCAGAAAGTCGAATTTTAATGTTAGGAGTTCACTAGTTCAAAAGTTATACGTGTTTAAAGTGGAGCGATTTTAAGCGTTTGTGATTGGTTCTCAGACGTCGTCCAATGAGCTGAGCCGCCAGGAGGTTGGTCAGGGTTCGGTTCGTTAGTTCGACATATCAATTTTAAAGTTTCTTTTGTCCGCCACTGTAGATATGATTACCACAACACCTTTCGTTCGCAAAGAGTTTACCTTTAAGAATACCTCGTGTGGACACATTCTATTGGATTTCCCACGATCTGCTTGCTGCTGATAATTATGGAAAACGTTAATATCAAAACGGTTGTCAACGCGTGCAGCCTGAAGGTGATACCGTCGTCTTTTACTCTGGGCACCTGAGAGACCACGGTTATTTCTATTCTCCTCTGTATTGCGATATACTTTGTTTGTACCTTTCGCGCTTTGCAAGCGAATTAAGCTGGGTTCTCGTTAATCGCTTGCGAGAGTGTTCACTGTCGTTAAAGGAATTTATACGTAAAACCAAATAACAGTGGCGCACAGTGGTGCTCCATAAAGATCCGGAGTAGGGATGGGATCAAGTTCAATATATACTCACGAATCCGAGTCAATTTCAATAACCAAGTTCCATTTCATGGGTTTCGATTGCTACTTAAAAGCAATAATGTTTCAATGATTATATTTGAAAAGTTTTCGCTTTACAAACTGATATCGAACCTCGGAATGAGTACTTACAAGTTTCGAAAAGATACTTGTAAGTACAATACTTCGATGTTGAGAAGAATCGAATCTTTCGCAAGTAGTACTCGAATCTTGGAAATCAAGACTGCATAGTGGGTTCTAAGCACTTTATTTATTAAATTCGTAACTATTTCAGAATAGTATTTCATTTACAAGACTTGGTTATAGCCTATTTCTTTTTTTATCCATGATATTTCCTGTTTTTGAATACACTTTCTGACGGTACAGAAGTGGCCATTATACAAAGATATTGACGTGCAATTTTCGATAGAATGGGTTAACTACGTTGAATTTTCATACGAAGATAATAACAATCTTCTTTGCGATATAAATATTGTGAGTTTAGATAATTCTCCACTTCTAACACAGCAGTCGATGAGGTAGGTATCGTATTATTTGTAATTGTTATTTCATTATCAAGGGATAACCAAATTGATAATTTGCTATTTTGCCGATTTACGGACATCTACGTCTGTGAACTATCACACGTTGTAGATGAAATAAATACATAAATAGATGGATCTACACATCCGATAGATTATGAAATTATAATTATACATGTTGAATTAAATTATGCATTAAAGGACAGCATAATTGACTTTAAAAGTAAAAAAGGTAATGATTAGAAAAATCAGAGAATTTCATAAAAGTTTCGAATTTGTTCGAAGAAGATTCGAGTATACTTGCAAGTATTACTTCCATTTACCAAAGTACTTGTAATTTGTAAAAGATGTAAAACTACCTGGCATAGATTCGAGTATACTTAGGAGTACTATTTCTATTCTTCGAATTACTTATGGAGAGTTCGAATTCAATCGATCAAAGTTCGAACCTGTTTGCGAGGTACTTGATCACATCCCTAATCCGGAGTCTAATTATCACTGCCGAGTTGTTAAGCTATCGAAGTTATCGACGATCAACGACCGGCTCATTTTTGCTACTAACGAGAATCCAGGTTTAAACGTTGTTCGGTGGGTCAATTAATAGAAAAACACTTACGCGCGCTAGATAATAAAGCCCTGTGGCGATATCGATCATCTTCAATTCGTTCTTTTTCTTGTTCCGAAGAATCCCATTGAACGATACACCGTTTACATAATATCCTGCGGTGGTGTCTACGATTGACGTATACTCCATACTCGAACGATCAAGATCGTGCCGATCTCAACGTGGACAAGCACCGATTTCTTCCAGGATTTGTCATTTCTAATCTTGGTGGACGCACTGATTCACGCCATGACGCAATTGACAATGAGACAAAAAGACATATAACACTCGAAAACCTTCTCAATCGTGCATCGGCACCTGGAGCACAAGTTCCAGTCGAAAACTGACTGAAAACGCATCCGCGAAGCGAAACAGTTACCGATTGCCAAAACACGATCGCCACGACTGTTACTTTTCTCTGATCTCTTTTAGTTCCGTCCAATTTTATTTTTGTAGTTTTTACCCTTGTCTCTCCTCCCGCATCTTTTCTCTCTTTCTCTTTATCTTTCTCTCTCTCCCTGTCTCCCTTTCTGTTCCTCTAACTGTCTCACTGCCTCTATAAACCGCTCTCCCCCGAATCTACGTCGGAGTTGATGCGAACACACGATTCCACCTACCGGCTTGTCTAGTGATGGCCTCAACACGCTTTTGATTTGTGCGTCTTATGTTCTCTTCAAGTTCTTCAAACTGGCACGTCACGTCAAGATCACTCGCGAACGGTGCTCCATGGTACTTTGACACACTCGCGACGGATGATGTATACAGTGGCGGATAAAAAAATGTTTAACCCCTTGCCTTACAATATCGTGTCTGATACGTGATGAAGATTCTGAACACATTCTGATAAAAATGTATGTTAATAATTTCCTGCTGATATGGAGCAATCCGAGGAGCAGCATTCCTCCGCCAGAGGAGGATCGCCAATAATGAATGTTAATAATTTCCTTCAAACCGAAATAAAATTCTATTTTGGTTTTGATAATATACAGCTATTGGAGAACATATCCTATATCAATATACTCCCTTTTTAGGAAATTACGATCTGCAAAAATAGTTCTAGTCGCTGAAACCGTAAAATAAATCGTAAGGCAAGGGGTTGAAGTTGATCTTTCCATATATGAGTGATAGTAACAGAACAGCAGACCAACAGAAGAAATCAACGTAAATAAATTCACAAACATTTCCAAGTTTCTCATCTGAGAATAATAGTTTCGTTCCTCTAGAGCTTCGCTCTTTAATAATTAGGATTGCTAATGGCATCACAAAATATTCAGTGTTAAGGCTCAAAATATTTTGCATATTTAATAATATTAAAAAATAATAAGGGAGTGTCTAGGTGGTTCGGAACCCACATTAATAAAAAGTAGATCCCGCTGAAATTAGGCGATAGTGAGAGTGGAAGAGGGGGAGAGTGGTAAATGGATTTGAGACCCTGAGGGGACCAAATATCATTACTACTACTACATATTGATGTACAGTTAGGAATAAGGGAGTGTCGGAAAAGTTCGGGCACGTTTTCTTTTCAGCTATAAAAGTTCACTTTTATTCGTTTTATGTGTATAAATTAATAATCAAATTCGTATCGGTTATTATTATATTATAAAAATACTTTTGTCACGAGAAGAACACGCAACAAGCCTTCCTATGTAAAAAATAGTCAGTTTTTCAATCTGTCACGATACCGTCACTCAGAAATCGTTAGAATAGTACGATTTTTTGAAAACAATGTTTAGAACAATCTTGTCCGTTGATCGCTAAATTCCCGCCCACGTTCCTTCGACAGTTGCCGCGTCATCGGGACTGGAGGGCATTTCAGAAAGGTCTGTCATCGAAATAAACGTGTCATCCGATAGCTAGTTTTATCACTCTAGTAATAATGTAAAAGACATCGAATTCTTCCTCTTGTTCGTCGTTTCTGGCGACGATCCTCTGCTTCAACGGTTGTCCGCAGAGAAATAAATTAGTGATTCCATGTTCAGACGTCATCATCAATCCTGGATGTCCTATGAAAGGGTTCGTTGAACCCACAAATTTCTTGCACCTCCAACAAGTATTCGAATTTATTTTTAAGCGTATCGCTGTTTAGATTGACGCAAAAATAATTATCGGAGCATCAACTTTATATTTAGAACAGTATTTATATTTTAGCAACAAACATATTTGATGTGTATAAATAAAAGCCATTTGGATTTATATAAGAGGGGGGCGGGGAAGAGCGGGCGCAGTACAAACCTCTAAAAGGCAAACATTGAATGAAATGAAGGTTCGAGTTTCGAAAATCGGACAAATCGGAGTGAACTCAAATTGTGCACATAGCCTCATTTTGCATTCAAAAAATTATTTCCCAAAAGGATTTTTGGCAACTCCAAAAATTTTAATCCACATTTCAATGTCATTTTCTACCGTACCGATATAATATTTTCTACCTAACCGGCATAACGTTTTCTACACGCACCGACGAATCTCGTCGGTGCAGAAGGTTATCGACACCGACGAGATACTGTTTCTCGTCGGTGTCATCGACGTGATCTCGTCGGTGCAGAAGGTCACTGAGGAAATTCTCGTCGGTGAGAAGTCCATAGGAATCTGTAGTACCGTCACCTTAAAATGCCAATGATTTTAGTGCCATCTACACTTTGAGAACGGTGAACTCGAGAACTAGATCCAGTGCGAATCGGGTTCGACTGGTCAAACTTTTACAAAACATAAAAAGACTCGTTTCCAGGATTGCAAGGGTGCGGGATTCGCGTTCTCATTTCTCGATAATACAAAAATGGGGTTTTTCAGTAGACAAAAGCGCTAGTTAAAAGATCGATCTAGGGCGTTATCGCTCTCAAAAGTCCTATTTTTTCGTTTAGTAGACGTAATTTGTATTATTCGGCAGCATGTAGCTATGAAGATAGCTACATGCGCAGTTGTATGCTTCCGAATAATACAAATTACGCCTCGTAAACGAAAAAATAGGAGTTTTGAGGGCGATAGCGCCCTAGATCGATCTTTTATCTAGCGCTTTTGTCTACTGAAAAACATTTTTGTATTATCGAGAAATGAGAACGCGAATTCGAAGGATGTCGAAGAAATAATTTCCCGATGCTTTCCCGTAGAAATCTTTTTAATGTTAGGGAACCCCGAATCGGGACCTTAAATCGAACCTGATGAAATCTATTTTATGAGAAATCATGTTCGGAAATTGATAACATTTTTCATCCGTAAGCTCGGACCAAAGGATAATAACTGGATTTTATAGAATCATTTCCAATCGATTTTGAAGTACGTATATTCTAAGGGAAATTTTCGAATCTTTGAGGGCACGAATGAAAGTTGGAAGATTTCACTTCTCGACAGATTCACGTAGATTTGAAGAAAAATTTCAAATCATGTAGGAAAGTTCATAAATCCCAATCCATACTGCCGGACAAAGTAACTGGATTTGACGGGATCGCTTCAAATCGATTTTCAAGTGTATTCCCGTGGAAATTGTCGAACTTTTGAAGGCTTAAATGAAAACTGAGGAATCACATTATATGTATGTATGACGAATTTATTTAGATTCAAAGATAATTTCAAAATTATGTCGAAAGATCGTTAGATTCTAATCCATTAGTCGGAGAAAAAGAATAAACAATATTCCTGTCTGATATAATCATATACTTTAATTTTTATTTGATTAACTTTGATATTTATGAAAGTGGTCTAAGTCGAAATTTAAAAAAATGAGTTTATCAGTTATTTCATATCACATTATCTTAAACTAAATTCATTACATGTAATTTTTACGATATTGTCAAAAATGAACCGTTAGGTACAGGTTTTGTACTCCAAATTCACCCTTTTGCAAATCAATTTCAGCCTTTTACAAATGAAGTATTTTTAAGTAAGTTTTTAAATTTTATTTATTGCAGACATGTACATATCAAATACTTATTTAAAAGTAATTACTAGACTGCGGATCTTTATGCATTTATAAAATTTATAAAATTGAGTAGATGAAATTCAAAATTGCTGAAATATTTTAAAAATTGAAGATGTCAATATATGATTTCTTCTTTATTAAAATCATTATATAAGGGAAGAAATAACATTCAATTTGGTTTTTATTTCTTACAGTCGATGCAGACAATTTTTATTTTACATAGAGATCCGCAGTCTAGTAATTACCAATTCATTAACTTTGTAATGAAAACTGTGTGTATATATGTATATTCACTGTAGCCATTTTTAAGTGGAAGTATATATGTATTTATCGAATCGTCTTGAGTATTGAGTCTTATTGAGTATTGAGTATTGTGTCTAAATAAATCTATAATTTAATCTAAATAAATAAATAATTAATTTTATACATTCTTAACCCCTTGCCCTACGATTTATTTTACGGTTTCAGTGATTAGAACATTTTGTAAATCGTAATTTACTAAAAAAGAAAAAAACTTATATCTATTGTATGCCTATACATGTTCTCCAATAGCTGTACATTAAAACCAAAACAGAATTTTATTTCGGTTATAGGAAATTATTGACATACATTTTTATTAGAATCTGTTGAGAATCTTCACCACGTGTCAGACACGATATTGTAAGGCAAAGAGTTAATGGGTGAAATTGGGTTGCAAAAGTTTGAATTTGATTTGCAAAAGGTTTATTGAACGGGTGAATTTAGAGCGCAAAATCTATAGTGTTTGTTATTTCAACATTATACGGAATTCATTTAGTGTTAACATCCATTTCCTTGAAATATCTCGAAACAAGAAATACATATATCACTTTAGACCACTCTCATAATCATGATTATAAAATTGGAATTGTAATATTGAATTGAAGAAAAAAAAAGAATTGCACAGACCGTATTCGCAACACCGAATTCGTCAGATTTTTAATTACACGCTAGGTCTACTGTTTACCCGTGCCTACATCCCTTTCAGAACCGTAGAAATCGAATTACAGCGGGTTGATTAAAAATTGGTAGTTGACGTCCCGAGTTTGACTTTAAATAGATTTCTACGATCCCAGCGAGGGGATGTGATTTGTAACTCTCCCTTGTACGTATTTTTCTTTTAATTAGAATCTCTTGGCCGCTGAAAGGAATCTTCTATCGACGTTTGATGAACCGGCATGCTTCAATGAATGCTCTCGCTTTTTAATAATTGCTCGATCGCCTAAGAAAGGAACGAACCAGAATATTATCTCTGTTGCCTTCTAATTTAGTACATCCTCGAGCGGTACAATTAATCAAATTATTCCCGGACATCTAGCTGCGCTGTAATTCGTTGCGAAAACAGAACTTTTTCATTACACTATCCGACAGTGACGAAGCAGTGAAAAGTTCAAAGGTGTTGTAACAATTTGTACGTTTTCCATTCGCGGAATAATATGCGAGTTTCGAACAACGTTTGTTGTTTGCATTCTTTAAGTAGTAGATAAGTCACCGGACACTTATCCAAATTTAGATGCGGACGATTTTTTGTTATTAAAGGATCTATATTATGAAATAAAAATGGTAGCTACTAATTTTTTCGAATGCAGCGAACATGTAAATCAAATCTGATCAAAATATCCTATATTTTCTAAATTTTAATTGTTAGTTTTATATGTTCTAACTTTTAAGATTTAAGTGGGGTGATTGGTTTTCCCTTTGGCTTCTAGAAGTGTTCACAATCATCCCACAATTTCTCAACCTCTTTTTTCCAACATTTATTCAAATAGTATATGTATATACAGGGTGTTTCGTTTAAAACAGGACACCTAAATATCTCCTCTATCTTTGAAAATACAAGAAATGTTTCAAAATGGTTTCAAAAGACGAATCAGATGGAAGAATCATTTTTTATTAATTGTAATCTTTTAATCGTTTTTTCAAGTCACTCGTGTTTTTTTACGTATATACAGTGGGAGTTTCGTTATAAACAGTAGATTTTAAACATTTTTTTAGACTTCTCGTGTACAGACGTTTCTTGCTGCGGATGGTCAGCATTTTAAGCAACTAATAAATTAAGGTGATACTACCCTTTTGGTTTCATTACTTTTGTATTCTTCAAATTGAAATTGATTTTTTCGCCTTCAAGGTCACTTCAAGATCGTGCTATTAAACATCGATGAATGCACAATAATGTTTGATATAACATACAACAACAAAAAGTGTGTGTATATACGTAAAAAACACGAGTGACCTTGAAAAAATGATTAAATAATTACAATTTATAAAAAATGATTCTTCCATTTGATTCAACTTTTGAAACCATTTACGTCAGAAACATTTCTTGTATTTTCAGAGATAGAGGAGATATTTAGGTGTCCTGTTTTAAACGAAACATCCTGTATACCGTAGATTAGTATAGAGTATCAAATTCTGAATATAAAAGTGTTAATCTTGATATGTCCTAAACCTAATAGTTAACGAGATATTATCGAAATAATTTTCTTCCTGCTTTGGATAATATCTCGTTGAATATTAGGTTTAGGACATATGAAGATCAACACTTTTATACTCAGAATTTGATACTCTATCGATCCATAGTATAAAAAAAGGACATTCTATTTAAAAAAATCAAGGTGACCTTGAAATCTTCTCTACGCCTCCACCCACGCAGAAAATGTTTATGTCACAATCTGGCCCCCTCTATACCGTGTAAGTTTTGTATATGACATTTTTTTATATTATCGCAAATAACGGCGATATTTCAAGTGGACATAATTATTGTCCCACCCTAATATAAGTTTATTCGACTCGAATTGCGTTACAGGGCGAATTAATTGATCAAGCGACCAGTCGACGAAAACTCCCGTAACGCGAGCCGCTATTTGAAAAAAATCAACGGGAACGCGTGACACATTCTGTCATCGGCAATGCCAAAGAACAAATTTTCCCGTTTCGCCTCGAAATCGAACGAGGCAAATGATTGATCCCTTTTGTTACGGGGTTCTCTCTCGATAAAGTTGAACGGAAGAGTGCAAATAAACCATCCAGCGAGTAGCGGCGCGGCGCGGCGCGGCGCTCCTGTCC
This sequence comes from Lasioglossum marginatum, assembly GCA_028455795.1. Lineage (NCBI taxonomy): Eukaryota > Metazoa > Arthropoda > Insecta > Hymenoptera > Halictidae > Lasioglossum > Lasioglossum marginatum. The sequence continues at coordinate 2,666,001 of CM052245.1, forward strand.
CACTCCGGCTGTGCACGGCTAGTTAATTAATTCCAGTTTGAAATTTCGTGAAACGCGGTCTTCGATTCAGCTTAATTCGTCCACGTGATCACGATCTTAGTTAGTCGTGCCCCGGATCAAAACAATCCGGTCGTTGCATGCATACGTCATGCGCGTCGAATTGCCTATTCCCGCTCGAACAATTTCGAGTGATTCGATTAAAGCCATCGCGCGAATTCCGGAGATGCTCTCGGTGGGTTAGGTGCTCTGCATTAGACTCTGATTTTTCCTATCGCGTTCTATCGATCTTCTTGTCCTCGTAACACTGTCCAAACAATCCTTATTATTCCTTTGCGTTTCGATGATCAGGGAGACGTTGTTTCAACTCTAAGCAGTTTTATGGTACAGTTACTACGTAAAGTAAAAATCACCTAATGATAAAATTGCCTAATATTATTATTCCATGAAAATCTCGACTATAAAGTGACGATGTTTCTCTAAAAGATGAACGCACTTCTCGTAACAGTGTTCGAAAAAGGTATATTGCATTGGAATTTTCGTTTACGGATTTCAGATAACTTCGTTCCACACGTATGTATTTTAAGCAAGCATTTTAAAGACCAAAGAGCTTCGTCTTGTATATTTGTCTACGAATGGTACACCACAATGGTAAATGTTTCGGTGTTTCATACCTGAGAAACAGTGTTTCTCTAAACCAGTAATGTGTCTATGATGAAGTTTCCAATTACAAAATAGGTCCACGATCTGGTTCCACTCAGTAAATAAATACGTTATGTTTTCACATACAATAGCAATTGTATGTAAGTCTTGGTTCAAGTATTTTGAATGTCAATTTTTGACTTACCGTAACAAACACATGATATACAGCAAGTGTAATGTGGTGATAATGGACGTAGCCGTAATTCAAATTTACCGCCAAGTATTGATTTGAGATTTCATAGATCGCTGTGTCTGATTGGTTACTGTCGATATACGTCGCTCCTTTGTATGTGCGTTGGTTCCTTCCTCAACGTTCACAAGGTTCTAGTACAAGTGTCTACCAGCATACAGGGTGTCCCAAAACGATAGCGTTAGCTTGAAATGGGAGGTTCCTTGGGTCATTTGAAGCGACATTTTCCAAAGCAAAAATGGCATCCGCGATTTTGTTTAGGAGTTATTAACGAAAAACACGGACCAATCAGAGCGCGGCTACAGCGGATTGATTCTGGTTCGGCCAACAGCGACGCCACGCTAAGCGGAATCTGTCGCCGAGTCGGACTCTGTTTGCTGTAGCCGCGCTCTGATTGGTCCGTGTTTTTCGTTAATAACTCCTAAACAAAGCCGCGGACGCCATTTCTGCTTTGGAAAATGTCGCTTCAAATGACCCAAGGAACCTCCCATCTCAAGCTAACGCTATCGTTTTGGGACTCCTGTAGAGTCAACTAAGATATTTTTCAATGTTGAATATATACTTTTCTTTTACATAGCAAGTACGGTAAAGTTTTGTTGGCTATTACCCATTATGTTTAACATACATTACAGTATACATTATTTTACAGACGCGAATTTCTCTTGAGAATGGTCCATACCTGGATTGAAACGTCGAGAATTATTTAAGTTGCAAAGTTGCTTTGTTTTTTACATTTGATCGAACCTGTGCGCCGAAAACATTACATAAATTCTATTCATTATCTACGATCGACAAAACGGAATAAGAATCTGGATCGTTCCAAAGAAAATCTGGGACATTAGAACATCTGGGACAGAAGAAATACCGCAGTAAAACGTACACCCACAGTAATAGATACATCTACCTTATACGCACACGCTGAACCAATACGAGGTCCATGGTACACCGCATCAGAAAAGCAAGCAGAAAGGATAATGGCGGCCATAACCGAGCCTGAAGTGCCAAAAAAATGAGAGAACGCGTATCCTAGATGAACGACCGTGGAACTGAATTGATCGACAGTTGTTCGAGGGTGTTCAAGCACCCTGTAAACAGAAATTGCGATCTCGGCGCTTGCTTGCCTCGACGACTCCTTCCCTCAATCTTCGCCCCGGTTGATCAACCGCGATCGACACGCGGATTCGTTAGCTCAACTGCCCCGTGAATGATACTCGTTGGTTTATCGGATGATTCCCTGCACGGCCGTCGACTTCATCTCCTCATCCCGGCGATTATTCATTATCATTGCGACGGACTCATTATTTACGGCGCGCGGAACTCGTTCGTAAATTCTGTTGGATATATTATTAGAACCATTCGCGTTTTCACGGTGCGTCGAACTTGAAAGAACAACAACGGGAATTCGTGTGGGCTTCACGGAGGCGGACGCTTTTACTCGTTCGATGCGTATTAACATACAGTGAGTCGCGAATGTATTCGAACGCTTTGAAATGAAAAGTTTCACGCTTGAAAAATATGAGTCATATTACGAATTGCATAATTTTTTTATTTTTATAGTAACATATAAGTATCATGATTATAGTTAAGTTTAAAGTCTCTCTGATAGCATAAACAATACTTATAAAACATTTCTTAGTAACATCGGCTAAATGAACGCCACAAAAGTATTCGAACGACTAAAATCGAACGACCAATATTAAACAAATTACAGTGTTGTAATATTTTGGCGGACCACCGTGAGCACTTATTACGGCTTGCAAACGTCGTTGCATGCTGTCAACTAAATTTTCAGTAATATCTTTCTTTATACTGTTCCAGACTTCAAAAATTTTGGTTTTTAATATTTCCTTGGAATTAGTATTATATTTGCTAAATTGTCTGCCGATTTCTGCCCATAAGTGTTCTATGGGCTTGATGTCCGGACTTTGTGGGGGTGTTTCTAAAACGTGGGGTACATTGTATATGATCCATTGTTTAACGATATGTGCAGTATGTTTCGGATCATTGTCCTGTTGAAAATGAAAATTCTCCACTACCCCTAATTTTTTCGCACTTCTTTCAAATTATCTTTTAATATTTACAGATATTTATATTTATCTAATATTCCTTCGATAATAACGAGGTTTCCAACACCGTTGGCTCCCATACATCCCCATACCATTATCGACACCCCCATGCTTCACAGTTGGACGTAGGTTTTTAGGATCCATTTCTCTATTTGCTAATCTCCAAATTTTGTGGCATTCATCTGGTCCAAACATGATAAATTTGCTTTCGCCAGAGAATATAACGCGTTTCCAAAAATCTTTATCTTTATTGACATATTTTTCAGCGAAATTTAGTCTCTTTTGCTTATTAACTTTGCTAATAAACGGCTTCTTTCGAGGAATACGACCATGAAAATCATTTTCAAGAAGGATTCTTCGACAAAGTTCAGCGTGCACTTGTTTTTTAAAACTATCGGCGACTAGTGTTGCAAGTTTTGGACCAGAAATTATATGGTCTTTTTTTATTTCACGCACAATTGTATTTTCTTCCATCGTCGTAATTTCTAGGGCCGGCCAGAACGGACTTTATCCTGAAGGATACCAGTGGTTTTTAACTTTTTCACTATGTAATAAACAGTAGATTTACTTCTCCCTAATAATTGAGCTATTTCACCATAGCTTTTGCCTTCATTATGCCATTTAATTATCAATTTCCTATCAGTGATGCTTGTTTCTGATTTTTTTATTATATATATTACGTATTTTTATTATATAACTTTTACAATCTTATTAATAATAAGCAGCACTGAACGCGGAAAGTGTATAATTCCAACTGAGAAAGCCAATGTTTACAGTTTGTCACATTCAAGGTTTGTTTTGTGTTATAAGTTTCATCGTTCGAATACTTTTATGGCGTTCATTTAGCCGATGTTACTAAGAAATGTTTTATAAGTATTATATATATATATTATATTGTTTATTTTAATGTGGTCACATTAACAGCTAGGTCATTAGTGACCACATGATTTACAATAAAGTTTTATAAGTATTGTTAATGTTATCAGAGAGACTTTAAATTTAACTTTAATTGTTACTATGGGAATAAAAGTATTTTATAATTCGTAGTATGACTTCTATTTTTTCAGCGCGAAACTTTTCATTTCCGAGCGTTCGAATACTTTCGTGACTCTCTGTACTTCAGAAAATTATACAGAAATTTCCAGGGTGAGCGGATCTATTGTGAAATTGGAAAAGTTGTGAATATTACAGCACTTAAACGGTCACACCTAGTTACCTATCTGAAATTATCACTTCGAGGATTTCTCTCGCAAACATTTAATGGATTTCTTCTTGAAACGAGTATTTCCCATTAACTTTTCTGAAGCGAAATCTTAAACAAGAATAATATATTGTCTACATATTCTAAACCATTTTTACATTTCAAGTTTGGCGAGTCGGAAGAGCATTTTCCTACAAACTCGAAATGTTTAAGTTTACGTGAGAGCTCCGAAACTAAGTGGAACATATGCATAAATAAAAATCTCCTGCATTAGGGCAGCTCTCCTATGCTTCATTACGTTGTTTCACGAACGAGAATCTTGACTCTTTCCGCTGACAAAATAGATACTCGAGCTTTCGCATGATGTTATTCCGGAGAACCGAGAAAAGTAGAATCGCGAACGAGAGTGGCCTGACGCTGTAGAAAAGCCTGCGATACCGTATTTTTCCTGCTGTTTCCGATCTTCATTTGCGCAGCGTAATATCCTGCATAAATAATGTTAATATTTAAATGTTGAATATTTCCGTCTACTGCAACCTAAACCTGTTAAGTGAAATTTAAATCGACGTATGTAGCACGATATATTTTTCATGGTTATTACGAAATAAAAAGAAAATAAAAAGTTTCCAAGTCAATTGTAGGAAACGGGAGATAAATGAAAATGTATTCCTTCTTGTGAACATTTCAGCCTGTTACGTATATCTGAATGCGTAGTTTCGTAGGCGATTTCAAGACGAATTCAATGAATTATTATACAATACTATAACCTCCGGTTGACCTTAACTAAGAAATTACTATTAAAAAGCCACTATTCTCTAATTTCTTCAAAGAAATTTTATTCTTTATAAAATTGATAAAAAGAAAACGGTTTCATATAATTGATACTGTAAAGCGTCACCAGTAGACTGCGGATCTTTATGCATTTATGAAGAAATTGGTTGGGCGAAATATAAAACGAGAAAAGATTTTAAAAATTCAAGAATGCTGTAATGTTGCTTTTAATGTAACAAAGTCGTTAAGGGATGAGATCAACTTTTATGTTATTCCTGCTTCCCACATTCAATGCAAAATATTTTTAATCATTATATTTAAATCTGAATCCAAATTCCTTGACTAAGAAATTGCTGTTAAAAGGCCACTATTCTTGCGTAAGCATTTCTCTCGTTCCTTTTCAATTTATGAAGAAATTGGTTGGGTGAAATATGAAACGGGAAAATATTTAAAAAATTCAAGAATGTCGTAATGTTAACGTAACAAAGTCGTTAAGGGATGAAATCAACTTTTATGTTATTCCTGCTTCCCACAATCAATGCAAAATATTTTCATTCCGATGCTCATTCTGATGATAATTCTGTTTCACATAAAAATCGGCAGTCTAATTGTTGGTGTTCGCGATGTTGTCGGTGCCATCGCTACTCGCCATCACTGCGACCGTCCAGATCCAGATCCGTCGACTAATTCGCAGTGGAGTAACCGTTCGACTGGGCGGACACGGGATCGTCCGATCATATTGTTGAATGAATCCTGACAAGAGAAGAATTTTCCTCGAGAAGCTGTAAAAGAAATCCCGATCCCTCGCGAGCCACTCGGCTACACGTTGCGTTAAAGGCCAACGATAATGACTGTTCTGCAATTAAGAAAATGGGGAGTAACGATTTCATTCCGATGTTACAGCACCTGAAAATGTGGTTACTTTTAAAGCGCTATTAAATGGTACGACGGAATGGCCTCTTTGCAAATTATTAGCGAGCCTTTTCCGGTCGATTACGGTACATTCCTGACAAATATCGACGTAAGATTATTATCTGTTCGCAGTATCAATTTTTCTTTTATTTTTAATCGTTCGAATATTAGCGGAGGTATGTTCGATATTCAAAATTATAGTTACAGTGCGACTTTTATGCATTTAGAGATGCAAGAAAGAGTAAAGACATTTTCAAACAATTTGGAAATGCTGATTATTGTTCTCGACATCAAATTCTTAAGAAAATAAATAAATGTATTTGTCAATTAATACAGATTATCTTTATCTTGTATTTGTTGAAGTTACAGAACCGGAAGTTAGACAGACATTCGTGTTCCTCATTTGAAATTCCATTAGAGCACAACTAAAATGAAAGTTCTACAATTTCTAAATTTTATGATTTTTCCAGTTTCACCGTGGTTCGCATACCCGAGCAAACGAATTATGCAAACAGTCGTGATCAAACTTAAAATTTTAAACACTTACTAACAACTGTTTTTAATTCTTCGTTTAATATTAAAAATTCCTCCATTTCTCCAACCGTTCCGCTGAATTTTCTCGCTTTTCTGTTGGCCATCATTATTTCTGCGATAAATGTATCGCATGATAAAGTCGATTAATTATTCAGATCTCATTATACTCATATAAGTATACCAGGGATCTGTATTGCTCTAGCTTCTAAAAAAAGTTCAAATCGTATAGTACAATATTAAAAAAGTTATCGTGTTTTTTAGAGTATCCGAATATTAAATCCGGCCAGTGTATGTAGAAAACGGAGTGCGAGCAACTGAAGGTTAATTGGTTAGGATTGTTCGGGTAATGTTATAAATGAAACGAAATGTGAGGATAGTATTGATTGACATGTGTGTAAGTGTAGTGTGTATATCGATGTTGATCCCATCGCTAGTTACGAGTGCTATTAGCGACGTCACTCGGAATAGCGCCGCGCCGCCACAACGACGAAGTCACACTTCGATGACGAGCTTTAATTGCTTTAGGATGGAATTTCTCGATGAACTAGCGAATGGAGGTCCGGACGATACAGCGGTATTAAATGGATTTTATCGTCTCGTCACTGGATTAATGCCGAATTAGTGTGCCGATCGACCAACAGCCTCATAGCTCAACGTATTAAACGTCGGCTTCAATCTGTTTACTTAGCAGGCTAATAGCAAACAAGCATTCTTTGATAGTGCACTCTACTTTTCTCAGCAACTTTAACTACTCCACTTTCCTTGAACAATGACTATGTCATTTCTACTTGTTTATTAGTGTACTCCGAATTTTTATTAATTGTGCTCTACCAAAAGGAAGCCTATAAATCTTCTTTAATATTGGTAAACTTAAATTCTATGAAGATTAAGAAGAGGATTATGAAATATTTATTATCAATTTTCTGTGAAGTATCAAAAATTTTTTAATTGGAAGTTCGATATTGATACTGGAGAATTGTTACTAATTTTTGTATAAAGAGTTAGAATCATTGGGGGTATTAAAAGTGATGAAAATTGTTTAATGCTGCTTGAGACTTGGTAAAAATAATACTTCTTGAAAAAAAGAGGAGCTGACCATATTTTACTTTTAGCTACTTCGCTTCAGTCTCTTCTAAGTCTTCATTAGTCTCAAATGGATGGTCTAAAAGGTATTCCTCTAATTTTGAAGAAAAGTGGAAATCGCATGGGAACGTATCTCGGTTATTAAGGTGGGATTTCCAAGGCAGTTTTCATAGCTCCAAATATTTTCATTAATCTGAGACACTGAAGTGACTAATGCATAAGACGACCCTAACTGTAACTGTAGTTTCTCGGTGGATATACAGTAATATACACGTAGTAGAGATGTCAAGCAACAAGTGATCGCTTGCGGCGCTTCGCCACTGCTAACACCACAGCTAACGATAAATATCAGAAGTGTACTACATTTGACAATATTTCTGCCCATCATTATTAATTATTTTACATCATATTATTTTCAACTAAATTAATTCAATGTAATTTTTACGATATCGTCAAAAATAAACTGTGGGACAGTGCTTCTTATTTCAAGATTATATGGAATTCATTTTGTGTTAACGTCCTTTTCCTTTAAATATCTCGAATCAAAAAATATATCACTTGAGCTACTTCCTTAATTATGGGCACATATTTAAATCTAAATTCAAATTCAACTTTCAATCATTATATTTAAATCTAAATTCAAATTCAACTCTCAGCAACCCAATTTAAATCGAAATTCAACTTTCAACCATTATATTTAAATCAAAATTCAAATTCAACTTTCGATCGTTATATGTGCCCATAATAATGAAAGTGGTCTGGATCAAAATTTAAAAAAATGAGTTTATCAGTTATTTCGCATCACATTATTTGAAACTAAATTAATCCAATGTAATTTTTACGATGTCGTCAAAAATAAACTGTGGGACAGTGCTTGTTATTTCAACATTATATGGAATTCATTTTGTGTTAACATCCTTTTCCTTTAAATATCTCGAATTAAAAAATATATCACTTGAACCACTTTCTTGATTATGGGCACACATTTAAATCTAAATTCAAATTCAACTCTCAGCAACCCAATTTAAATCGAAATTCAACTTTCAACCATTATATTTAAATCAAAATTCAAATTCAACTTTCGATCGTTATATGTGCCCATAATAATGAAAGTGGTCTGGATCAAAATTTAAAAAAATGAGTTTATCAGTTATTTCGCATCACATTATTTGAAACTAAATTAATCCAATGTAATTTTTACGATGTCGTCAAAAATAAACTGTGGGACAGTGCTTGTTATTTCAACATTATATGGAATTCATTTAGTGTTAATATCCGTTTCCTTTAAATATCTCGAAACAAGAAATATATTCCTTGGACCACTTTCATAATTATTGGCACATTTCAGCTAAAATAGCTAAAATTAATTCCATTGCTGTATCCTTCTTGCTAATGACTAGTCTACCTTTATATAAATAAAGATTTGCGACATCAATTGCAAAAAACGAAATCTAAATCGAAATTTCTTTCTTTGTCAATCATTCTAATAAGTTGAAAACAGCATGGAAAATGTGCACTGAACAGACTAAATGATTGCAGTACATGCCGTTAGCAAAGGAAATGTAAAAAATGTGTACTGTAAATGTATTTTTAGCTTGTACATAAAGCGTAGTCGTTCAGGAATCTGCATATTTAAAGCGCGATGTCCGGAATTCGTCGCGAATCTTATTTATGCGCTCCATTACATCCTGCTCCCTTTTATACATATATTCACAATTTTATTAGAATTATAAATCAGACAATTACTTCGGCTATACAAGAATACTCAAAACTACTCTAAAACGCATCCTGTTGCTTCTCCTTTCCCCAATATCTACTTTTGAAACCGAATTAGAAGAACGAACTTCTACATTCTAAATTGATATTTTTGATCAATCCACAGCAAAATGAAAATGGCTAATTATTCTTTTCTCAGACATTTTTATTGGATTATATTTACATTCATAGATTTTCAGAAAATTTTCTAATCAATTTTAATCAAGTGCTGGTATACGACGATAAGTACTGCCAGGCGTTAATCCAATTAATAATTGCACCACCATTTTCAGAGTTCCACAGTAGGCGTCACCGCGATTAACTTCATTACCGAAAGATTCATTACAACGAATATGGTTGTGTTCTCATATGAAATCGTTGCCATACTGCAAAATGCAAATAGTTAAATTACGAATTCATATAAATTCATTCGAAATAATATAAATACAGAACATTTTTATTTCGCATAAAGATCCGCCGTTTATTAATAATAAATGTAAGCAATACTATCTCTACGCGAGAAATGAAATTACTTTCCGAACGACCTAATCATTTAAGAACTATCTTGGCGAACTTGACGGAACGTTTACAAAATTCATTCAAATTGGCGAACATTCTCCATTTGCAGATAATTTATTTTATTTTTATAATTTTACAATAATTATTTTAACAATAATTACTATGTCTACTCTTTATATATTAAGTTTTATTTTGAATAACAAATATTTAAATTTAAAATTATTAAAAAATCATAATATTGAAATTTTATGAACTATTACCCCTATAATTATATTATTAATTATTTCTATTCCTTCATTAAAGACTTTATATTTTATTGATGAATTTTGAAATCCCACATATTTTACAATTAAATCCATTGGACATCAATGATATTGAAGATATGAAAGTGTCCAGAACTGTGCAGCTAATTGAACTGCCTGCAATTTTTTAGTTAATTGGAGGCAAAGACAAAAGGAAAGGTGTAAATAAAATGCATCTTTCGTTTCAGTCATGTTGATGTTTCAATCAAGAATATTTTAATAGACCCTTCGACTACAGTTCCAAAATCAACACGTCATTGTAAACTTTCAGTCGAACATTTTTCAGTAGACCCGTCCACGGTAGTTTCATAAATTTCTAAAAGGGAGCATTGTATTAAAATTCTCTTTTTAATCGAATCAAAAATTGTAGTCACGTGATTTGTACAGCATGAAAATTAATTAAAACTCGTAGCCTGTTGCAATGATAACAGGAATGTTTATCTTTTCAAATCTTACCTATTCATAGACACAAATAGCAGTCAAAAAAATTAGTGTCTGTAGTCACGAGCAAATTATCATAAGCAAGCAGCGTGAATACCCAGCTATAACGAAACGGTGCAATTATGTCATGTTTTAGGAAAAAGTCATGCTGTATTTGTGAAGATTACAATATTACAAACACGCGTTTCCATATATCTGCATAGTGGGAGTCACGCGGGAAAACGACAGAGTCGAAAACAGATGACGAATCGATGTTCTTAAATCGAGCCATACCTGGTTGAATTATTCCAAGAAACATAATGGCAAAATGAGCCCGACGCGGATAGCATAGTGATTGGAAATAGAAGCGGTACAAATGGGAATGTGGGACAGTAAACATATTTCATCGAGATTAGTTATGGTCATTGAATGAAGTTTGTGGAACGAACACCGAAGTTTGACGGACGAGGATCAAATCGTGAGAATGAAATTTTATTTGATACGTGTAGAATTTCGGAATATGTGCAACTTACTGAACGTCCCAGCGGAAACTTTACTTCGCAAAAGAGTTTGTTGAAAGGACAAAATCGGAGTCGCGGTAGTTGCACGAGTTGAATATATTCGAATGTGTTTGAACGTAGAATTGTATACGTAAAGTATTTTTTCAGATTGTAAACCAGTCCATCATTTCATTTCAGTTATTTCGTATAAATACATTTATTTCTGATGATCTCGTTTCTCAAAATGCTGTAAAAATGTCATGTAGGGCATGATAATCAGAATTGGGCAAAAATTTTGTTCAAATAAAAATTTCGAATAACCGAATTTAAAAACCACTTGGGAAAACCGCACTTTATTCGAAATTTTTATTTAAATAAAATTTTTGCCCGACTCTGATGATAACTGACACTGTGTATATTTCAAAAGGCAATCGATATGAAAAGTATAAATATTTGAGGTAAACGTGCAACGCGGTATGTTTTATTAAAATATGGTCCGAGTTCTATCTTCGACATCGACGTTCAAAATTCAAGAAATTTCTAATTGCAACACACCTTTCTCATTCTCCTTTTATGTGCAATCAATATCAGCAATATTAGCAAAGTAAAACTGTAGGAGAATAAAATAGTTGCCATAAAATATAGATCGTCTATTTTTCGATTTGTTTGCCATATTGATAGAAACGAACAAGTAAAGTGTGTAAAGTATTTCATGAGCAATTGCTTTTTTATCTGTAGTGTGCTATATTTACATATTTATCTCGAGGAACATTCTTTATTTAGTCTTTATCTTATAGTCTTTGAAAAATTAATTGTGCAAAGTGTGCGGTGGTTGTGAATCGAAATTGATAAAAAATAAATCGGTCCGTGGCGATCTAATTATGGTTCATTATATATAATCGTAGTCTGTGAGAAATATAAATAATCCATCAACGTCTGCGGTTCGCAATTTATTTTTAATCTATCCGTAAGTTTTAAAATTTTTGCAAATTAAAATGGTTCGAACCTGAGAAAATAATAGGTACGTCGAAAATAGTTAAATACATTATTAATTTATTTATACGTCACACTGAAAGGCGTGCGAAAATTTAAGAGAAGTACTTCACGCTACGTTATCAACATTTTTCGAAGCGTGCGAGACATTACAGCGCTAATATTTATTTTTAACTTCATATTAACTTAACTTAATATAACCATATATAGTTCATTATTAATTGTAAAGTGTTATTACAATAAATAAATACATAAAAGTACTTCGAATAAGTAGGCTGCGGCTCTTTATGCAAAATAAAAATATTCTGCATCGCTTGTGGGAAGCAGTAATTAAATAAAAATTCATTTCGCCCTTTAATTCACGTTGAAAACAACATGAAAATATTTTTAGATTTTTCACCGTTTTATATTTTACCCGGTTAATTTCTTCATAAATACATAAAAATCCGCAGTCTGTTCATAAACAATTGCAAGCCGAAATTCCCTTCCATTTCAAAAGTACTATGGGGTCTCAAACATCCTCACTCGCTAATGGAGAATTTTGATCGGTAATCAACTACCCTTGTAATAAAAAAGCCATTTTCATTTGTTTGCCAGTTTTATAGGTACCTCTGGAGCTCGGAATTTCTTTTCAGCAAACAAACAGCCACAATCAACTACATTAACACAAGAGAGGTTTCTAATATTACTACGTTTTTTTGTTTATAACCAATATAGCTAACTCAGTATACCGTGTCTCACAAATTGAAACTTGTTTTCTCTGCAAACAAAACGACGACGCTGTCTACTATATTAGAGCGAGTGCCGCCAATATCGTTACGTTTATAATCAATACGTAAAAGTATCAATAAGTAAATATCAATAATATCAATAAGTAAATATTTCTAATAATTTAAAAATCCTCATTTGCAAATAGTCGAATCTGCTCCACCCCTTGCCGTAACATTTTCTTTATATTGACAGTGATTAAAACGTCTCTATCCCGAAAAATGTCGTGGAAGGGAAAAGAAAATTTGTATTATCTTGTATGGCTCAGAGTTGGGCAAAACTTTTATTCAAATAAAAATTTCGAATAAACTGGGATTTTTCCAAGTGGGTTTTAAATTCGGTTATTCGAAATTTTTATTTAAATAAAATTTTTGCCCAACTCTGGTTATCATGCCCTACATAATATTTTTACAGCATTTTGAGAAACGAGATCATCAGAAATAAATATATTTATACGAAATAACTTGTATAAATAATAATTTGAAATAATTCGTATTATCTTGTATGGCTCAGAGTTGGGCAAAAATTTTAATCAAGTAAATATTTCGAATAAAGTGGGTTTAACTCTCATCCGTCCCTCGTCTGAATTTGATACAGTTTTAACCGAAATAAGTTATACTGTTCTGTTATTTGTAGGTAAATTTGTCCGAAACTTGGTGACTTTTATCTTTTTAATGCGAAACATATAACCTAAGATGTAAATGTTAACTCATCAATTTGTATGAAAAAAACATCGAAAAGTAACTGTTTGACTTGCTATTTTATCGATTTTTTTTATCACTGTGTCAATTTGACACCGAGGGACAGATTCAGTTCGCGAAATGAGGGATGAATGAGAGATGAAACCCACTTGGAAAAAACCTGCTTTATTTGAAATTTTTATTAAAATGATATTTTTGCCCAACTGTGGTATGGCTGCATTTACTACAAACGAATCAAATTTTATGTCATCTAAAAAGAATCGCGAGACATTCATATTTGCTAGACTTTGTTTAAATCTTCATCACGAGCCTAACTCGCTAAAATACGGCAAGGGTTTAACAACTGCCAGAGAGGATCCAAGACGCTATAAACCAAGAACTTTCTTGCACGTAAAGGAACAGTGAAATAAATTTTCTTTACAAGTTTAAAGATACTCTTGCTGACAAATCGAGGATTGAAGGGACAATGCATTATCATTTGTTCAACAAATCTCAGGAGGTCCTGCAAGTCTTTCTGCACGAGTTAGCAACTTAAAGAAGCACTGAAATTAATGTTGTTTGCAATCAATGCAGTGAAATTACTATTCGTTGAACAGGTTCGAAGATAGTCCAGTTCAGAAGTCGAAGATTATTCTTTTATTCTTCTCAGAAGGATCTTTAGAATTCTCGAGAATTCTTTAGAATTAAAGGAGGATTAAAGATGGAATTCACTACATTTTCATTTGTTTGGCTAGCTTCGGAGACATTTTACTGTGGGTTCAAAATTGGTAAAGAAATTTGATATTATTAATCACTACTTTCTGGTAAAGCTAGAACGAAATAAATTTCATTTATTTATGTAAAAGAATAAATAGCTAAAGTGATTGACGTCAGTGTGCCAGAACATCTGTGTAGGTGGTGTCAGAGGATCCGGGAAGGTTTGAAACGCCTCGCCAATGTTCTCTTAAAAAATCCTGAAAATAATATTCGTTTACTATCAATAGGCTAAATTAGCATTTAGTTGAGAAGCTGGAAGATGCGGGCGCTCAGAAGTCGAGGATTAACACTAGGTTTACGGAGGTCTAGAAATAACTATTTCACATTATTATATAAACATAACAACAATGTGTCTATCCAAACTTTTGGCCATTTTTCCAATAGTATATAGCCCAAGAAATAAATTTGGTAAATAATTCCTCAGGGAAGCATCTTTACAATCTTAATAATCGCAAATTAAGAATATTAGAACCCGTCATTTTGACTGGTCCCGTAAACCTAGTGTTAAAGATGGAAGTCGCTACACTTTCATTTGTTTGGCTAGCTTCGTAGACATTTCACGGTGGGTTCAAAATTGGTAAAGAAATTAAAGAACGAATTCCTCCTAATACTCCTAATATTAATCACTTTCTGGTAAAGTCAGAACGAAATAAATTTCATTTGTTTATGTAAAAGAATAAGTAGCTAAGCTGATTTGACGTCAGTGTGCCAGAGAAGAGAAGGTTTGAAACGCCTCTTCAACTTCCTCTTTAGAAATCCTGAAAATAATATTCGTTTACTAGGTAGTACGAGATATTTTTCCTGGTTATTTTCGAGATCGAGGCAAATCTTTACGCAAAATAAAAAGTTCCCAAGTGAATTGTAGGAAACAGGAGAGATAAATGAAAATGTATTCCTTCTTTTAAACATTTTAACCTGTTACGAATTCAAGACGAATTCAATGAACATCGCAATACAATACTATAACCTTCGGTTGACCTTAACTAAGGAATTGGTATTAAAAAGCCACTATTCTCTAATTTCTTCAAAGAAATTTGATTCTTTATGAGATTGATAAAAAGAAAACGATTTCGTATACATAATTGATACTGTAAAGTGTAATTAGCTTGATGATGGATGAACCGCTTGCAGTTACAGTGATTAGAACTGTAGTCTGTATCCCCAAAAATGTCGTAGAAGAGAAAAGAAAATTTATATACTTTGTATGGCTACTTTTACTTTAATGCTTAAATATTGATTACAGGCGAATTAAATTTTATTTCATTTAAAAAGAAACGCGTAAAACATTCATATTTGTTAGACTTTATTTGAAATCTTCAAGACGAGAGTGGCTCGTCAACACTAAACCTACCGCCACCGGTCGAAATGAACGGTTCCAGATTTTTCATTTTACATAAAAATGATTTCATAAGAAATGATTCTATAGATATCTATAGAAATCTAAATAAAATCAATCTTGTCATTTTTATAAGGGAATACGTTCCAGTTACTTTTAAGGCTCGGTAGGTTTAGCGTTAAGATACGGCAAGGGGTTAATGCTTCAACATATTATTATTTGAGAAATTAGGAATACAAGTAAAATAAAGTGCGATCGAATCATGATACCGCGGTAATCGGTACAGTTACCCTATCGATAGGCTAAATTGGCATTTTGTTGAGAAGCTGGAAGATACGGGAGCTCAGTAGCCGAGGGTTAAAGAGGGAAATCGGCTGGTGGAGCTCTGCGTGCTCCTCGGCGGTAAGCCGCGTCGAGCGGCGTCGAGGCGAGTCGGCACGGCCGGCTATAAAAGCCCTCTTGCACCGAGCCGTCGACGTCACACGTCGTTAGTACTCTGCACGGTGAGGAACTCCCGGCGTACCACCTGTTATCCCAGGACGAAACTGCTCGGTTATCATCCGCAAACGAGATATCGTGATCGACGAATCCTTTAATCCAACACCGCGAGCCATCTACCAACGAACCGGAAATTGCATTGTTACGTCCGAGACTCGACAAGGGGAAGTTCGTCTTCGATTCACCAGGACGGGTTGCCTGCGGGTTCCCTGCACCTTATTTTACTTATCCCGCCGATTGAAGAATTTTTTCTGTGGCGAAGACTGTTCGACGTCAACGCTATCAACCTCGACAACCTGCCTACTCAAAAGGTAGGTGATCCGCCGACGTTTATTGTCGTTTTTCAACGTCCCCGTGGCTCGCAGGGGAGACCGAGTAATAAATGGTGATAGGCTTTCGGGTTCTATCGTTCTTGCCAGGCCCAAATTTCTTCTTTTTTTTTGGTTTGTAGCTGATTTTACATTGTTCGACGACTGTTAAGCAACCACTGGATTACCGATTTTTACGAACTCGCGTTTTCGATGATTCCGCACGTGTGAGCAAAATGCCCGCTGGCAGCGCAGCGGGTTGATCGATTGAAGCGTACTAATGTTGTTAAACTTTGTACAGCGAAGTTCGATTGCTTTATTTCCCCTGTGAAACAGTGATTTCGTAGCCGAGCATTCTTTCGGTCGACTGCTGCGTCCTTCTGCAACGAACGTTTTCTTTTATCTTGCAAATATCTAATGTTGGTAGGTGGTTGGTTATCTAACTCGGAAAATCAAAAGTATAAAGAAAAATGATGAATGAAGTGCTTCATTTCTTAATTCTCTTATTACTAGACAGCGGATCTTTATGCAAAATAAAAATGTTCTACGCGAATTCCAACAAACTGGAGTGAAATAGAAATTCATTTCCTTTCTTAGCATGTTTAACAGGTTGAAAATAGTATGAGTATTTTTAAATTCTTCTGATGGTTTCACTGTTTTATATTACGTCTACCCACTTTTCCCATAAATGCATAAAATCCGCTGTCTACTTATTACTGATTAATCGTTCTATTCAGTAACAAGCTTCCTAAAGTATTAGACAGCTGGTCGTTTAGAATAAACATTTCTGAAATTCTTGATTTCGCGACAACATGATGGTCAACATAGTAGGTTCAATTACCATTTAAACAGGAACTGAGCAATGTTTTTCGTTCGTCTAACTGAAACACATCGCAACAGGAATAAGTGGGTCAATCGTAGAGAGACAATGAATTTTTTTTATTGGGTATTTCCAGTATTTTCAGCTCGTTACAGAGATACGCTTTATGTTTGAGGTTCGACCAAACCGAAAAAATGGAAGAACAATAAACACAAATGAATACTGGACAGCAACATTCGTGTGCTCCCCTAAACCAGAGAGTTTACATAGAGCACAGTTTTATGTGATCGACGAATGGGTCGTTAACCTTGCGGGATTTTTTAATCTTTCAAGTGTCCATTTTGTTCGACCCTTATTCTCCATGTCTGCTAAACAGTGTCATACGCTTGTCGAAAAATAGCAAAACTGCTAGAAATTTCCTTTTTTTGAATAGTTGTAAATTGAGTTACATTTGAGACGTACAAACGTGCATTAAAACTATAACAAAATTGTTGAGCATACACGTTTTATTTCGTCGTGATGTTATAAACTATAAAGGTATGAATCAACTGTCGCGATACTTGTCGGAACAAATGGCGACAGCGTTAATTAAACGAAGTGTTTAGAAGATTTGATTAGAAGATATTTCTGTTTAATATCCCTATAGTTCTACAGTTTTTGGAATAACGGGAGGGAGAGCAGACATTTCACCATCTGTTGCGGATAGCAGCGACGAGATTAGGCGAACGGGCCAGCAGTATGATTTACCTCCAGGTTTCCTTGGCCGGCCAAGGCGGTTCAAGTCGACGAGATGTACAAATGATTACGAATTTACGAATGATTCCTGCCGCCCGCGGGTTTGTCGTTCATGAGTGGAGTGGCGCGAGAATCGTGTGGCATTTGAGTGCATGTAATTAGTGTATACTGTGTGAACTCCGTGCGTTTACGATGTTAGGTCGCTGCCCACGAAAGCCTGATTTTACGACCCCCTAACTCCGTGTCTAACTCGAGATCATTGCAGAAGACGGTTGT
The DNA here is from genome assembly GCA_028455795.1 of Lasioglossum marginatum. Taxonomy (NCBI): domain Eukaryota; kingdom Metazoa; phylum Arthropoda; class Insecta; order Hymenoptera; family Halictidae; genus Lasioglossum; species Lasioglossum marginatum. The sequence goes on from CM052245.1 coordinate 2,684,144, forward strand.
AGAATCGTTAAGAAAATTATTGGCAGTGTTTGGAAAGCAGTGAAAACCGAAACTATTAGAAAAATATTGGAATGTTCCGAAACTATTTATTTTGGAACATTATCGAGTGAAATGTACATTACTATGACGTATACAAGACAATTTCAGTCCGGATAGGACTAAAGAAAAGACAGCTGTAGAATCGTTATCATAATAAACTAAGAAAATTATTGGCAGTATTTGAAAAGCAGTGAAAACCGAAACTATTAGAAAAATATTGAAATATTCCGAACTATTTATTTTGGAACATCATCGAGTGAAATGTACATCACTATGACGTATACAAGACAATTTCAGTCCGGATAGGACTAAAGAAAAGACAGCTGTAGAATCGTTATTATAATAAACTAAGAAAATTATTGGCAGTATTTGAAAAGCAGTGAAAATCGAAACTATTAGAAAAATATTGAAATATTCCGAACTATTTATTTTGGAACATCATCGAGTGAAATGTACATCACTATGACGTATATAAGACAATTTCAGTCCGAATAGGACTAAAGAAAAGACAGCTGTAGAATCGTTATTATAATAAACTAAGAAAATTATTGGCAGTATTTGAAAAGCAGTGAAAACCGAAACTATTAGAAAAATATTGAAATATTCCGAAACTATTTATTTTCGAGTTCACTTTGAACGATTGTTGAACATTATCAAGTGAAAGTACATCACTATGATATACACTAAACAATTTTAGTCCGAATTAGGATTAACGATGATTGTAATAACGTTTTCCCGAATATACAAAGCAACGATCGATCGTTCACGCGATTCGATCAGAGACAATTTGTCCAAAGGATTCGGAATCTTGGAATTTTACATTAATCTGTACTTCTGTGATGAATTGTAAAATTAATCTTGTGTAAGCGAACTTCTCGAAGCCCTCAAGCTCTCTTATTCCGCAGAGGAACGGTAATAAAAGACGTCTTCGAACACGCGAATTGAATCTTACGAAATGATTACTTCCCGTTGCCATTTCTTACATATTAATTGCGTCAACGCTGTCACGTTTCGTTCGCAAGCGCACGGGATGTTTAAACTTATCTAATCTAATAAAACCGTTCAACTTGGAGCGACTTCGAGTGCCGCTGAAGTAGACGCAAAAGTATACATGGAATGTAATGATATAGCAAGTTTTAATCTGCCGTACAGACTTCTACTAAATTAAGTAACTTCCATTTCAGTTTCACTTTTTTCAAAAATTTATTCTGCTCAAGAGTAAGACGTTTCTATCTCGATTTCGCTATTAGAGATTTATTTATTTCACGACAGTAAGAAATTGCTATCTCGTTTTTACTTTGACGAATTTATTTATTCGTTGGAAGCGGGATATTGCTACTTCTCCATTTTGCTTTGACGAATTCAATTGTTTAATTTTTACGAATTCATTTATTTGATTTGAAAGCGAGCAGGTATTCTATTTCGGTTTTACTTTTACGAATGAATTGACTCCGTGAAAGTATTTTCGAAATTTATTTATTTAAGCAAACATATAATTTTGAAATGATCAGTAAGAGTCGTGAAGTTTCCTTCTCCGCCTGCCAAGAAAATAAGATTTTAAACTGCGGACATTTATGCAATTTTTAATTTTTGCAGGCAACCTTCAAGAAAGTGGGAGCAAATAAAATCTTATTTCCAGTGGTAGTAGCCTTCATACATCAGAAACAAATAAAAATCGTATTAAATTCCTGCGGAATTCTATATTCTCGCATTGTCTGAATATTTTTAGAAACCATAAATGCATAAAGATCCGCAGTCTAATAGTATAGAGATGTAAATTTGTACGTTCGTTCGCCGGCTCTGGAAAACTTTGCCCTTTGAGCAGCCAACAATAATTCACGCGAAATGTGCGAGAAAAAGTGGAAGGTATAATTGGTTTGGCCATTGGGGCCGTAGACGTTTGCGATACTTTACGACTGTAGAAAAAAAGAGCGAGGGATTTATACGATACATAAAGCCAGTGAGCTTCATTCATCACTTCTATCGAGGGTTTCCGTTAGATAAATAGCGAGGGAACGTGACACGGTAGAAAACGTTTTCTCGGAGGATCGCTAATCACTTTCGGTAATTTACCGTTATTTCCGGCGCCCATTCAAGAGTGACTCATTCCTACAATTTTACGTTTCGTCGGAGGAAGCTACGTTACACACGCGTCACACGCGTGTCCCCCGGATTATTTGATTTCCCGTTTTAGCATCTTACTTCAGCAGTCTTATACCTGCTAATTAACGCGAGAGGTTAACGATCAGCGGCGCCGCGCGCAAAGAGTCGAGTCTCTTCGCGTGATATCGCGTTGCGTGTCCGAAAGAAAGAAATCTTGTTGCACCGTGAATAATAAATTCGGCCAACTTAGGCTCGTCGTACGAACTCGCTCGCTTTTACAACGGATTCTAATTTCGGGAAAGGCGACGACGACATCCCAGATTGCCAATTATAAGATTGGACTCGCCGATTACCTTTTTTTTTCTCTCTTTCAAATAAATAATCGATGACAGATGGCGTTCTGTATATAGAACGCGTCCCTCTGGGGATATACGAAGCGTTTTGCCAAAAGTTCACAGGTAACCCTTACGAACCCCATTCGTAAATATTAGACTACCTTTTAACAAGCTCCCCCGATGCTTTGAGTTCATTCCGTACCACGAACTTCACAAGTGTCCCGATTATTTAAAAATTTATAGCAATTTGTTAGAAACACGAGCAGGCGTAATATGAAACGATGAAATTCAGACGGAACGTTTATATTTTCCATAGACATCGGCGGTCTAGTTTATCATGAAAGACTTTTGTTTGTCGACGTCGCGTTAGCAACAAACGAGACTCATCTTCCGCAGAGTTGCGCTAATTTAAATACATTGTGATTTAATTACAGTGTATTTTATATACACAGTATTTGAATTGCATTGTAATTGCATTACATAATTCGAAGCTTTCACTGAATTTAATTGCTAGCTATGGGAATCGTGAGTGTAATCGAAATACAATATCTGTTACAATATTAATATTAATAATATTATATAATATATTAATAATATATTAATACAATATATTAACGAAGAAAATAAATTTCTATTTTACTCCAGATTGTTATAATTCAGGTAGGACATTTTGTATCATGAAGAATGTTTTTTTCAGGTCTCTTTTTCTGTAGTAATTTTGTCCTGTCTCTCGACGATTTATATTTCATTTCTGAAAGGAACTAATCTTTTTCTTTTTCCACCTTTTATCTCTTACATATACAATCCATAATGACACTGTACCTTGTAATCGTATTTCAATTGTAAAAGCGAATAACATTGTGAATTCATTGAATAAGAGACCAGAATTACAAGTTACATTGTAATTGAATTGAACGAAGCGACTGAACTTCGAATTACGAAATAATTGAATACAACATAATTGAATTACTTTGTAATTAGAATTCGTCGAGTGATTCAATTGTAATTCAACACAACTCTGATCTTCCGACCTGAAGCTGAAATGAAATATAGAAAAATGTTAAATAAAATGAATTCGTTTAAGGCACGGGAGAATCGGGCTATAAAAAAAGGTCCGTGTAAAATGTCGGCTTGAACTATACCCGTTTTATTCGCGCGAGGGTTCTAACCGTATGAATGTTTTATGCGGGATGGAACGTCGGGCAATGTGTTGAGCGTGCTTGTTAGCTGTCAACAAACATGGACAGCACTTTCAGAATTTTATTCTTAATATAAAACGTAATTTTTTGAAAGAAGGCTCGCCTCGTGGATGGCACGGTGTTAAAATCGGAATAAAATATAATTCCATTTGAAAGAATTTTTCAACGTTGTTAGAGACAAGTTGAAATGTTGTGCGGCATCTGCTTCGGCGAGGTTTCTCCGAAAAAGCGACGCTATTAAAAGATCTGCGATCTAATAATAATGGAGTGGTAATCCACGGGCTTTAAATCAAGATTAGAGCACTGTTCGCCGACGGATTAGAAAGATCATTACATTCCGAGTTATCGTGGTTTCTCGCGGCATTGCATGAAGATGTGACATCGGGGTGATAACGTGCAATCGAACACAACGATGATTCAGTAAAGCAAACAAACCGATCTCGCGAGTCACGTTTATCGTAAATAGATCTTTCCTTCTCCTCTCGGCGATTGGATCGAGGCCCAATGGGACCCGTGGACCGCAGCCCATGTAACCCTTATGGCTTCTCATATACCATACACCGAGGAATATTGGATCGTTCTCGATTACGCTGGAAAATCTGTATCGCGGCCGTACCGTTCTGATTGGAAGTCGTCGGCTTCTATCGTCGATATCCTTTTCTTTTTATGTGCGCGATTTTTGATTTTTTCCCGTCGATTTTTTCAAATGTCATCTGAAACATCGACAGAACAGAACTGACCGACAAAAGTGGTCGTGTCTCTCTCGGAACATGATAAAACGACGCCGAACTGCTTGTTATTCCTGAACGGTGCACTTCAACATTTTGTTCTACTCTTTTGGAGTTTCGGACTTGTTGTTCGTCGAAATAAAGCCGCGATTTATTTTCGCTTTGACTGACTTCCGCTCGAGTAACTTCTCCACGGTTGGTGTCCTTTTTATTGTACACGGAAGTGTCCAGAGTTGTGTTGAATTACAATTGAATCGGTTCACGAATTATAATTACAAGGTGATTCAATTATATTGTAATCGATTATCTCGTAATTCGAAATTCAGTCGCTTCGTTCAGCTAAATTACATTTTACAATTGAAATACAATTACGAAGTACAGTGTAATTATGAATTATATATAAGAAAAATAAGAGGTGTTATTCGTAAATTCATATTGTGCGATCAGAAATAAACTTGTCTATTACGTTCGATTCAGAAATGAAATATAAATTGTAAAAACCGAAAAGAAATTAACATTATTTTAATAGAAAAGACTTAAAAAAGGACATTCTTCATGTGACACTATCAATAGACGGCGGAACTTTATGCAAAATAAAAACGTTCTACCTGAATTATAACCAACCGGAGAGAAATAGAAATTTATTTTCTTTGTTAATATGGTTAATCGGTTGAAAATAATATAACAGAATTTTTAAATGCTCCTAATGTTTTTACTGTTTTAAATTACACCTACTCATCTTTGTTATAAATACATCAAATCCGCTATCTACTAATCACTTATGCGGTCACATTCACCGATGTCAATCGTCAGCAAGTCTTAAATGAATTTCAATGAATACCCATCTTGTCACTAAGATTGCTGCATTTCCGAAGGTTGGTCGTCGTCGCATAAGAAAACATCCTCGTAAACATAAACGTAAAATTGAGTTGCTGTGAATGCGAAACGCGGAAGAAACACGGATAAAAATGAAAGATGTTTTTCACATTAAGCGAGTGTGAATGTACACGTTGAGTAATTTACATTATATTGTATTTCAATTACATTGTATTTTAATTAGACTCACGATTCGCGTAATTAGCAATTAAATTTAGTGAAAGGTTCGTCAATTACAATGTAATTCAAATACTGTGTATATAAAATAAAATGTATTTAAATTAGCACAACTGTGGAAATGTCATGTTTATAATCCTTAAATCTTCATTATCCTGCAATGGACAATAACAATAACAATGGAAACGTTTTGTGCGGATACAGAGCAGAATTCAATGTTTCATTATGCGCTCTGTATCCGCCCTAGACGGAAAGTTGAAGGAAACGCGTTGAAAGATTTATTCGTTGCTTGTCACTAGAGCTTATGGTTCCTCGTAGGGTACACGGGACTTATGAGGATCTTAATACCCCATGACGAAAAAGTTATTCGCTGCTGTTTGAAAAGTTGGCCAAATCCCCCGTATCTTCGGGCATATAAATCGAATATCGTTTGATCGGACCCTTCCGAACGACACATCTGGTTTGTTTCTCTTAATACTGTATTGATCGCTGTCACGTATACGCGAGATCTTCCTTTAACGTCTATTTATCTCTCCGATCAGTTGGATTACTTTGTATTTCTTGGACTTCTAATTGCGCACAATCGCAATTATCTTTTATGTAGTTTCTGGACCGTTATAATTAATTATCTGACGGCCTTATTACACTCGAGAACACTGTGCTTACATTTATAGAATTTTTGATTCTTCGAAACTTGCAATGGAAGAATGATCGAATCTCTTATCCTCTTTCGTGGAGTAAAAAAGTTATTTTTTTTATTCATAAACATCTACCTCTCGCTGTACTTTACTTGTAAAAATCTGTATCTACGCTGGAATAAATAAAGGGATTAAAAGCTTGTAACAAATCTTTTTCACGAAAACTTTTATTCGTAAAAATTCAAGTAATTCATATATAAAAATTGTAAAAGTAATTCGCATAATTTCGACGTAGATAAACAAGCTTGTCAGTGATTAAAAGAGTTCCTCCCTGTCCTCGGTAAGTTATTACATATTTATTAATTTAATACGGTAGTGTAGAAGTTAACTCTGTTAGAAACCCATCAAAGTTTTTCACTCGGCCAATATGAAATACTGGATTTTCACAGCTGCGAAGTGATTAACAGTCTGCTGCTTCAAACGTAATTAGTAGCTCGTTGAGGTCCACAAAGGGAACCGGACGAGTTTTGTATGAAACGAACCATTAAAATGTTAATAAGGAAAAGCGGGATTGTGATTGTGAAGCACTTCTTTTACCTGTTCAATTAAAACGAACAATATTTCTGTGTATTTCGAATCGAAGAAATGTCAGTTTTCAGTTTCTAATTAGAAGCAAATGAAACTCGCCGTTTAATTAACGCGCTCCGCGGCAAGACTAGTTATTTCCGACTTAACCGAATAAGAAAAAACGACTCGTCGACAGCGGCGGCGGGTAATCCAAATACGACACCGAATTCCAAGAGCCCCGGCAAGTAGCCAACAACTGCTGTAAGTCGAAATGTAATCGGATGCTTGATTCTTATTTCCCGTCAAGTTTGCTTCGTGTCTGTCTGTAACTGGAGGATTCTTCAAGCTCTCTGTGATAAGGATCTCGGGAAACTCGGCTTTTCCGTGGACAGAATGCCAGCTGAAGACGATATGTCTCTCGAAACAGATTACCAAACCAATCTCAGTTTCGTACGAATCGGTATCCTCTTTTCAGCGAACTTGACTCGAAGTTTTCCTCGTGTAAACTCGTTACCGAGCCCAGGAGACCTGGCCCAGGACTCCGCTTGTGCCTATCATTATGAAAGTGGTCTAAGTGAAAATTGAAAAATTAAATTGAAGGGAATTTTAAAGAATACAACTTTATTAATCAATTATACAGAGTGCGGCCGAATAACATGTACTAGCGGGCACGAGGTGGTTTCTTATGAAAAAATAAGAACAAAATATGAAATAAAATTTTTTCATTTAAAGCTTAGTTTTCGAGAAAATCGAGTTTGAAAATCCTATTTGTATGCTAAGTTACGGTTCGTCGAGCATTTTTGTCATTGATAAAATGAAATGTTGTTCGTTAAATGTCTTCTGTGTATTTTTTCTTGAACTCCGTAACTTTTAAATGCTGGGTAGACATTGTTTATAAACACGATACCGTAACTTAGCCGTAACAGCATACATACGAATACGATTTTCAAACTCGATTTTCTCGAAAACTAAGCTTTAAATGAAAAAATTTTATTCCATATTTTGTTCTTATTTTTTCATAAGGAACCACCTCGTGCCCGCTAGTACATGTTATTCGGCCGCACCCTGTATAGTCACCATTCTTTTCTAATTGTAAAAAAGAATGGTGACTATATATAATCTTTTTTTACACACTTTACAGTTTGCGACATCTATGAAAATCGGGCACGAACTTCTGCAATCATCTGATATTTCGCTGAATAGATTTTCACAATTATGGGCACACTAGCCCTTCGTAATTCCCGCGTTTGCCCGAAACCGACCAGTGAATTTGCAAAAATTCCTGATCAGTAGACGAACGCAGAAGCGTGGGACGAGGGGATTAGAGAGAGAGTCCATTGGATGGCTCGCAAGGATTTAATGAGACGGTTATCGGGGAAAGTGAGCGAAAGTTGGAAGAGCCCAGCGTTAATCCAATTTCTTTCGGATCCGAATCGGGAATCCGTCGAAACTTTAGTGAGCGTGTAACGCTGCCGATCGATTTTCCATCGGTGGAGAACGGTTCTCGAGATCTCTCGCTCTTGTGCAGGAGTATCGGCGATTGTTCCGCGCGTCGACAATGGTGCCGTTGACGACTCGCTTTAACAAAATTATCGCCATCCCGCCTAGTCGTGAACGAGGATTAACTTCGGCTCGGTAATGTTGCGGGTCAACGAGCTCTCGAAATTTTCTCGAGGCTCGGGATTTTCCCGCGGGTCCCAACCCGATCGATCTCCCCGAACCCCGTGAAAACTATACGAGCACACGCTCATAAATAAATCATGAATCGAAAGATTATTATGGACCCGGCCGCTGCTCCATTTCAAGAACGAGGAACTCCTCTCGTTGCGCCGCCGCCAATGTTTTCCTTCAGCCTGTTGCTGCTCCGCTCGGGACTTCGCCATTCCGACGGGACTCGCTTTATGTAGCAATTTCCCGAGATCTACGTGGTGTCAGCGGAACGATCGTCGCAACCCCGAACCATGATTTATTGAAAGACGTCGCGCGTTTCTCGGAATTCATTCTTGAACGTCACAGAAATTCCTCTTCATCTTTCCCCGGGTTGTCTTTCGCTCGTGAATTCTTTATTCTGGGGAAGACGTGGGCGTAGGACTGACAAACGAAAATGTACAGACGAAAATGACTTTTTGAGCACCCACAGTGGGGAAACGGCCGATTTAGGAGGGTAAAATTGAAGAAACCAGATGTGGTATTTAACTCTTTGCACTCGGAGCTATTTTAACTCGAAAATTAAGCATTTCTTCCGATCTAGAATGATTTCATTGTATATGATTTTATTTCATTTTATGGATATGAAATTGATATAATACCTCGTATAATACTTAAATATGTAGTAATTGATTAGATACCAAGATATTTAATCAAGTAAACAATATTGTGAAGTACAGCAAGTTTTTGTGGAGGAGTACGTGAGACAAAGAGGTTTAGAAAACAAAAGAAATTCATTCCTTAAGTTTGCAAAGACAGAGGGTTGGAGAGTGAAATTACATGATCGAAAATGATCGTTTAAGGACACGGTATTATAGATACCTTTTAATTAATTATAGATACCTTGTAATTAAATATATAATTTTATATTTCACAGTTACTATTTCGTCATGTTAATTAATTTTTATTCTGTCTGTGTCTCTCATTTATTAATATTTCTACGATTTGAGATACATTCACTAATGTGCCAATCGGCCATTTTTCGTGCGCAATGACGTAGTGTATGAATCCGTCTCACTGCAACGCTATTTATCAAAAACAACAGCAGTCCGCTAAATTATTTTAGTCAATTGAAAGAATAACTATCTCTTTTTTTTGTCGAATCGTTTCCCCGGTGGAACTCGGTGGAAGGCAAAACACGGTTTGTAAACCATCATGCGCGCGAATAGCATGACCGACGCGTGGATGATTCCATATGCGAAAAAAAATTGGAAGCTTCGTAGGATAGAAGTTTCGCGCGGAAATTCATTCTGAAGACAGAGTCTCGCGAAAATATTTGTAAAACGAATGTTTACCCGACTTCCACCGACCGGATATTAAATAAATACCCGCTGTAAGAAAACATCGTATCGACCCACGGATTTTTAATGTTTTTGCGTTCGAATGAAGTGCGTAAATACTGGAAAATCGCGGTGACCTTTCACAGACGTACAAATATGCAAACAAGTACTACAGCACGTAGAAGTTCGTGCAATACAGTGTCGCAAAAATGTTGTACTTTCTTGACAACGGTGATACCTGAGATCATTTCAAGTAACTTTTGTCCTTTGCAAAAATCTTCTCCGAAGCTCCATTGAGGAGTTATTACCGAAAAACGTGGACCAATCAGAGGTGCTGAGTGTGGGGTTGCCATTGGCCGAGCCGGAATCCGTCCGCTGCAGCCGCGCTCTGATTGGTCCGTGTTTTTCTTGAATAACTCTTTAACGAAGCCGCGGAGAACATTTGAAAGATATAAGAATCCTTAGATTTACTGTAGTTATAGGCCGAAAATCGTGAAAATCTGCAATTTTTACCATCTTTGAACGTTTGTAGCTCATTGCAACGTCGACCGATTTTGACGAAATTTTCAGAGTATGTTTAATTCGTGTGGGGTTTTATAGCGTATAAAAAGAAAGTAAAATATAAAAATTTTCATACATAAAAATAAATGACAAATGTTT
>CM052245.1:2694552-2782167 GCA_028455795.1 Lasioglossum marginatum
AATACTGTACTATACGATTTGAACTTTTTGGGGAAGCTAGAGCAATTGGTTTGCTACAGGATGTGAAAAAAAATTTTTTCAAAAGTTGCAATTGATCGGAATTGTAGAAAAAATACTAAAAGATGCATTTTACAACTTTTTTATGTGGGCCTATATTGAAAATTTAAAAAATACGTTTTGTAGATCTGTGTCAATCATATGCACTGTGAAGGTTTGAGAAAAGAACGATAGGCATTGAAAGATGTAAGAATCCTTAGATTTACTGCAGTTATAGGCCGAAAATCGTGAAAATCTGCAATTTTTACCATCTTTAAACGTTTGTAGCTCATTGCAACGTCAACCGATTTTGACGAAATTTTCAAAATATGTTTAATCCACACAGATCTACAAAACGTATTTTTCAAATTTTCAATTTAGGCTCACATAAAAAAGTTGTAAAATGGAACTTTTAGTATTTTTTCTACAATTCCGATCAATTGCAATTTTTGAAAAAATTTGTTTTCACATCCTGTAGCAAACTAATTTCTCTAGCTTCCCAAAAAAGTTCAAATCGTATAGTACAATATTAAAAAAGTTATCGTCGCGGACATCATAGCGCGATTCTATACTGTTGATTTAGTCGAAAATGACACAAGAACCCCCCGCAAAATTGACTTTGAACGTGAAAAACAAATTTTTTTTAAGATTAAACAAGAATTAAATAATTAAAATTAAATAAAATTTTATAAAATTACATTTAATTAAATTATTAAATTAAATTAAATTAATTTTAGAAAATTAAATGAAAATCTTTAATCTTAAAAAAAAATTTCTGTCTTTTTTACCTTGTTTTTTCACGTTCAAGGTCAATTTTGCGGAGGGTTCCTTATGTCATTTTCGACTAAATCGGGGGTGTAGAATCGCGCTATGGTGTCCGTGACATATAATTTTGTGACACCCTGTACGTGCGCAGTTGTATGCTTCCGAATAATGCAAATTACGCCTCGTAAACGAAGAAATAGAACTTTTGAGGGCGATAGCGCCCTAGATCGATCTTTTATCTAGCGTTTTTGATTACTGAAAACCCCCATTTTTGTATTATCGAGAAATGAGTTTAACGTATCATTTCTATATTCGATTTCGGAGTATCTTAAACCTCGAAATTTTCCCGAAATAAGTTATACTGTTCCGTTATTTGTAGGTAAATTCACAAATTACATATCAAATTTATTAGAACCAAAGTGTAAACCATGAGGTCGCTAATGACCTCGCTGTTAACACAGCCACGTTCAAATAAACTGCAAATAAATAATATTTAATAACAACTATCATCGGCCACCGAGCAGAATACCTGTTTTTTCGAGAGTGCAATATTCTAATGCGAGCCTCGTGACTTTCAATCTTATACGGGTCACGATGCGTGCACGCAATTTTCTTCCCCATACGATACGGGTTTCTGTATCCGTCCATTTTCCCGTTACTTCTCATGGAAGTTTGCGTGTTATAATGGCGGTTCTTACGGCTTTGGCTGGGTTATTTTATCARGAGAATGTAACTTTGGAGATGAGAGTGTAAAAAGAATTATGAACGTCCGTGGAAGTTTGTTCATTGCTTCGGGTTTATTGCTTGAAAAACTGTAGAGAACATTTTCTCGAGTACCGAGGGTCATGCAGGTGGCGTAGTTTTCTTGTAATTATGCGAGAGTACCGTTSGAATCCATTTTWCAAGTWKTWSMCTGGAATTTTTCAGTATTCACGGATAAACARTTTGTAAAGGTGATACATTATATGTAYGATAAATACCATAAACAGCGGATCTTTATGCGAAATAAACATTTTTTATGCGAATTGCAACAAACTGTAGTGACATAGAAGTTTGTATTCCTTCTTAATATGTGTAATAGGTTGAAAATAATATAACAGTGTTTATAAATTCTTCTGTTTTCACTGTTTTTAACCCTCATCCGTCCCTCGTTGCGCGAACTGAATCTGTTCTTCGGTGTCAAATTGACACAGTGATAAAAAAATCGATAAAATAACAAGTCAAACAGTTACTTTTCGATGTTTTTTTCATTCAAATTGATGAGTTAACATTTATATCTTAGGTCTTTGCGGTTATATTCGCATTAAAAGAACAAAAGTCACCAAGTTTCGGGCACCTACGAATAACAGAAAAGTATAACTTATTTCGGGAAAACTGTGTCAAATTCACACGAGGGACGGATGAGGGTTAATTACACCCTCTCATTTTTGCCATAAATGCATAAAGTCCACTGTCTAATGATAAGTTTACTAAATCGTCGTCATTTCAATGAGTATATTTATTTTCAAATATTACCGAATATGTACACACATGGGAGTGAATTTTGCAGCATCGAAAACGTAGCAGGGTAATCAAATTTAATGCAAATAGTTACACGAATATACATGAAATTATCAGCTCAAATAGATTCGATTTGATAACCAATAATAAGACCACGAAACTGCAACAGCATCGAATGACTCTTCAAACTTCAAAGCACGTAGCCTTCGACGCTCCAGGCACGCGTAGAACGAGGCGTCGTGCGACAACATTTTTAAAAGAAAGTGATAAGATAGTGCTCGGAGGAACGAAATGGCAACGGTTGCTCTCTCCGATCGTGCAATAAATCTTCGTATTTGCGCTATACTGTTTCGCAGAACGGAATCGTTGGAAGTCCTCGTGAAGAGGAACATTTCGATCGTTTCCTGTGTGCGGGGGAAATTCCAACGGGCCCGAAGGCGTTTCAATCGGCTCACGGAGGCTTGCATGGTAATCGTCCAAGCTTAAATTGCCGGCAATCGTTAAACGGGCTCTTAGCTGCCGATAAGATTGCACGTAAATCATTATCTCGGTGATGCAGCACTTCTCGCTGGTCTAGGATTGCCGCGGAAGTGAAATTTATAGCGAAAGAGAGAGAGGAACCGCATCTTTTGTTTCTTTCTTCCTCGCTGGACTCGAGCGAATTAATCGCAGCTTTTCCAGCATTGTGAAATTAATCGCGAACCTTGACCCTCGACAGTGCGACCTTGTCGTGCGAGAAGTATATTCATGCTTTTTCCTTTTCGGTGCGGAGTCTCCTCTCGTAAAGCATGGCTCGCTTTTGTCCTTCGCGACGCGAACGAATGGGATCGCGGTAGGCCGTGCTGGAAAATTCGCTGACTTAATTCCTCGCAGCCCTGGCATTTTTGGCAGATGCTGTTTCGCGAGATCAACGAACGTTGACGACTATCCGCAATTTTTACCACTTTTGATCGTTTATAAATCGTAAACCAATTAACCAATTTCAATGAAATTTTCAGGACGTATATAATTTATACGAGTTGACCAAACACATCTTTGAAATTTTCGTTATTGGCCCAGCCAAACAAGTTGAGAAAACCAATTTTCACTATTGTTTTTCACAATTCCGACCAAATGCATTTTTTCAACATAATTTTTAGACGTCATTTACTAAACTAATTCTTCTAGCCTTACAGAGAAATTGAAGTGGTTTGGTCCATTCATAAAAAAGTTATTCTGATTTAAAGTGTGTGTGATTTAGTTATGCTCCTAACTGGAGATCTATGAATTCAAAGAAGAGGAGGACGTTCCTGATGTTGTCTTCGTTTAGATTCAACTTGAGGTGATTTTCAATAGAGAATCTGGATCGTTCCAAAGAAAAGGAGCCGCGAGAAACAATGTGACAGGCGACAGTGCTGCCGAATAATGAGAATTACGAGTCGTAAACGTAAAAGTAGGACTTTTGAGGCAGATAGCACCCTAGATTGATCTTTCATCTAGCGATTTTGACTACTAAGAAATCCCGTCTTTGCATTATTGAGATATCAGAGGAGAAATCCCGGACCCTTGCAATCCTCGCGTGGTCTAGCGGTCTGTGCACTCACACTCATTCGAATAGACGCTACCCTTAAGACAAAATTTCTGTAACTTGAAACCGACGAGAATATTCCATTTCATAAGCATTCACGATAAATTTCTGTTTTTCATCAATTTTAAAGTTTACGACCTTGAATGACTTTGAGTGATTATATCGTTGAAATTGTCTCGAAAAGGGCTACAATCGTAGGAATTCAAAAATATGTGGTTCCATTTAAGAAAGAACTAAGTTGACCTTCTGATCTCCTAAGCACCTCCAATTGAAAAAACGTTATGTAGACCACCTAATGGGCCCCTAGAAACCAAACAACTTTTATCTGAAGCATTTCTTCCTATCTCAAAAAATGTAGAAAGTATTCAGTGTCTTAGGTGGCTCGCCCTGTATAAGGGAAAATGTATTCGTTTATGTCGTCGACTGTTTCTTAAGGTTTCCAGGTCGGGAAGTATGTCGGGGACAGAAGGGTAGACAGGTGAGACAGGGCGCTATCGATTTCCGGGCCGTTCCTCGATACACGAGGAAAAATTGATTACACGGCTGGTGGAATTTCGAAACCGGTGCAGCAGCGTATGCACGTGACGCGAAAGCATGCGGGTCGTGTAAGAGCGACAATTTCGAAAGCATTTCTTTGATGCACGTGCGACAAGCGCGACAAGCGCGATGCGAAACGGGAGAAAGGCTGATGAGCACGTTCCTTTCGTCAATTATAGAGCCGACGAGACCAGGTTATGCCACGGAATCAGATAACACTAATGGAAACTGAAGGTCCGGGGAAACTATGTTTTGCCCCCCTTTTTCAGCCCTCTACACGGATAAACAGCCACGGGAAACAAGCGGATCGATGTAATTCAATGATGAAATATTAGATCCGCAGAGCCCCGTCGGAAGAACCTCAGTTCGAACCACGGATCGAAATGAAGTCACCTCCAGCGTTTTCAAGTATCTTTCCAGTGCATATTTGCTGAATTTTTCAACAGAATTTTCATTTGGAAAACATTTTTCCTGTGATAAACTACAGTCGCTGATCAAATTGTTTCGAATCAAATTGGAAATTCAACTACTCTTCTAATAGCGAAATGTTGAACCAGGGATCGAAATAAAGTTACCTTCTGTCGATCACGGACGCAAAGTCAATTTAAAAAATGTATCGAAGTCTCTTCTAGCGTCTCTTCTCGCATGTGCCCAGGATTTAGGATATTCGAGAACAGTTTTGCGCAGCATTGCTACCATGAAATTTCTGAAATTCTTGCGGTACCCTAAGAAATCTTTGGATGCTTCTCATTCTTCGCCTTCAAACGACGTACCCGCGTAATACACTTCGGAAAAAGCATACCGAGATCGTTTGTCTGCTGAGCACACCCTAAATGCTTTCCATTCCTCAATTCTTCGATTTCAGTTCACTGGCGAAGTCTTTTAGGTGCTGGAAAGAAGGTCCTAAATATTCTTCGTTCTTCAATGAATCATCTTTGTCGAATGTGTACTAACTGCTTAGCTTTCTTATCTTCTGATGTACGCGGAGTATAAGTTGGGATAAAGATTGTATAATCTATTCGCTTTTATTAAAATGCAATTAAACTCGTCTCCGATGCGCAAAGAATTCTCCCGCGGGCATATAATCTTTGAAATAGGATTACAAATTTTTCGACCATCGGGGGTGCGTCGAATGAATTTTCATAAGTCTGGCAATTTGCATCGAATACAAGCCAACCACGAGGGACCAAGTGGCCGTTTAAAATCTCTCCGGAGGATTGCCACTGTTTTCAATTACCTTTGTTCTGCTATTACCGAAATTTCCGTCATTCTTATTTTTCAATTGAAGAAGTGGCTGTCACTTAGGGTTTATACAAAAACCGACTTTTTAAAAAACCGGTTTTCGAATTTTAACTCTCCCATGAAATCGGTTTAAACCGGTTTCGAATTTTTACAGATAAAAAGCAAGATATTCACAACTTAAAATAAAAGTTTTTAATTTTTTTTATTTATAATAATTCAAAAATACAAAAAAGGAAAACATAAGGTACATATACGTACATACATAAAATTATTAAAATAAAAATTAACAAAATAATACCCTTAAAAAATCACAGAAATTAATAAATGTTTTATATTTATGTAAATTATTATTTTACTTCTTTCTTTGTTTAATAAAATATGATTTCAAAAAGCAAAGAACGTCAATGGATTTATTGCTTAGTCGTGTCCTTATTTTGGACACAAAATTACCAGAAATAGAAAAAACTCGCTCACTTGCTACTGAACTGGGCTTAATTGTCTTTAAAGCATTAAATAATAAATCTAAATCTTTTGTTTTTCTATTTGTAGCCTCAAAGACCAAAACTCCTTTTTTAATGTTTGAGGACTAGAGGAAGTCACTTCTTCAGGTTCTTGCAGATATTTATTTATTGCTATTTCCATAGCATTTTTCATCATAGATATGTCTTGATTTTCTTCTTCGTCACTTTTTTTAACATCGCAGTCATCTTCTATAGAATAATCTTTATATAATCTTGATAATATCTGTCCGGATTACTTAATAATGTCAGTTTTTGTAGCTAATGGAAGAAATTTACTAGAAGGTATAAAAGTGTTATGTTTAAATTAAAAACCGGTTTTTTTTACTGAAATAACCGGTTTTCGAATTGCATAATTGTCTTTTAAAAAACGGTTTTCAAAACCGACAAACCCTACTGCCACTGTTTTCAATTACCTTTGTTCTATTACCGAAATTTCCGTCATTCTTATTTTTCAATTGAAGGAAGTGGCCGTGTAAACTCTCTCAGGAGGACTGCCACTGTTTTCAATTACCTTCGTTCTACTATTACCGACATATTTCCGTCATTCTTATCTGTCAATTATTTTCTTCGTCGGAAGTTATTACAAAATATTTATTAATTCCTCCTCAGAAATAATTGCACAAAAGATTCTAGAATAATCGATTTTTCTACAGTGTATCGCTAACACTAACGAATGGTAGGGAATGCTGATGGAAGTGACGCTTCTAAAGCAGGCTGCAAGCGGTTACAGCTGCGCGGAAGTTCCGCAGTTTTTCGTTACGCACGCTTTATGGCGCGGGAACGCGAGTAAATAATTGAATCGCGTTGTGATCGTATAGTCGCAGTCGGGGGACAGGTGCACCAGTTATCCTTGACTTTAAATGCTCGCAAGTCCACATTTCGATTTCCTATTTTGCTCAGGAAATCCTTTCCCCGATTCGTGAAATCGCTTGTATGAACTAGATTCTTGCCAGAAATGTTTATTTCAGCGAATGCAGTTGACGGCTGTGTACAAGAATTTATATAAATATTCCGTTTTGTCGATCGTAGATAATGAATAAAATTTATGTAATGTTTTCGGCGCACAGGTTCGATCAATTGTTAAAAACAAAGCAGTTTTGCAACTTAAATAATTCTCGACGTGTCAGTCCAGGTATGGACCATTTTCAAGAGAAATATGCGTCTCTAAAATAATGTATACTTTAAGTATAAGTTTTTAAGTTATTTAAGTATAATGTATGTTAAATATAATGGAGTAATAGCCAACAAAACTTTACCGTACTTGCTATGTAAAAGAAAAGTATATGTTCAATATTGGAAAATATCTAGTTGACTCTGTGCTGGTGGACACTGTATTAAAACCTTGTGAACGTTGGGGAAGAAACGAACGCACATACAAAGAAGCGACAGTAATGGTTCTTGAAAATGGTCCATACCTGGACTGAAACGTCGAGAATTATTTAAGTTGCTAAATTGCTTTGTTTTTAACAATTCATCGAACCTGTGCGCCGAAAACATTAAATAAATTCTAGAATTTTTATAATTTCGAAAACACGATCATTGTGAAATCGGGTATTCGGTCATCCGATCGCGTATGGATTATGGATAAGTTAATCGGGACTCCGTAGTCTGTATTTGCATTCGGAATTAATCATTGTTATTGCGTTAGCCGGTAGTTTCACAGGAATAGAGGATCTGTCCGACTCTCTCTCGAAACGCGGATCACAATAAAGTTCAATTTGGACGCCAATAATCCGTGACTCAGCCTGTCGTTTTCACTTGCACCCCGGTCGGCCGTTGTCGAACGTCCTGTCGCCGCGTTGCATACCGGAACATCGACGCGCAGTCACCCATTGCGGTTACCTGGTCCCAAAGTTCAAGCTGCGAATACTGTTTCCACGCGTGCGTGGAATTCCCTTTTCACCCATACTCCTTTCCCGCGTAATGTAATGAAAATTTTCAAAATTGCCCTAGCCCAGACGTTGAAGGACCTACCCTTACAGTTTGGGGGACCGTAAAACCGTAAAAACGTTTACAGTCTAAGATCCTGTTCATACATGGCGGAAACCATGTCTGGGGCGCAAGAATCATTTGCAGTGCAATGAAATTGTTAGTGACTCCGGTGAACTATTCATGCATCAATTATATGCATGCGCCCCACGTTTCTCGTTTCAAATCTTACAAGTATCTTCATAGCTATCCAAAATTCACAATCACAAATTTTCAGGACTATCTTTATGGGGTTAGGAATCTGTATGGCACTGGGAAAAATTATTTTATACTTTTTAGTCCGTTTTAAACACGTGGTATTTTTCAAAAATTTATCTTATTTAAATATTAAAAGTATCTTTGCTTAAAAAATATATGTAGATATTTTAATCGAAACAATAAAAAACCAAAAGAAACATCCAAAACTAAAGGGGAAAGGAAAACTGCAATACAAGAGGGATCTCTTTTTTTTTCGTAATACATGTGTATTCGTATATCTCTTGAGTAAACTGTCCAGAGTCTAGAGTTTTATGTGACCTGTAACTAGTAATCCGTTGAAAGTGGAAATACAATTTATATTTATACTCTGCTCCTCGCGATCCGTGGAAAACATTTTTGCACAAAGATCTCGCAGCGTGCGAATAAATAATTTCGGGCATCTCGGTGGGACCGGGTCCGGTGAAACAGCTTCTGACAGGCGCGGTATTAGGAAGGTCCTCGCATGATACACAAAGTGAGACAATTACCGAGGATAGCCTAGCTGAATAGGAATATGTAATCCGCCGCCCCCGCCCTGTTTGAAAATCCAGCGGGGTCATCAGGTTAGCTGCGCATGCAGCACGCAGAAGACGAAAAATTCCCGGAGAACCGAGGTAGAATGTAGATCATGTTGGAAGCTGCAACGTAGGCGGAAAATGAGCGCGTTTCAAGCGCGGACGAACAACATTTACAGGCGCGACTAAACCGAGTTTGCCGGGGAACAGGGTGACGCGATAAATCAAGCTTCCAAATTGTGTTTTACATGCAGTATCGTAATTTCGCCCTTTTTTCCCCCGGTGCCGACGACGGCGCGCGCGGACACTCTATTCATTTGAATTTCAATGAGACGGTAAATAACGAAGACGAGCAGGCGAAACGATCGTGCGAGAGACGAGAGAGGCGGGGAGAAAAATAAAGGAAAAAATATAGGCGAAAGATGCGAAAACTGTTTAATGTCCCGTAGTGTCGCGAACAGTAACCGGGCTCGTTTCTCTCGGTAAATTAAATTCAGTCACGTGCGAGGGCGAGCCCACCGTAAGCCACTACTCCGAAATGAAATCGCGAGATTGCGTGTTCGCGGCCTGAAGATTATGAATGGCAGCTTTTCGGCGCGACGTGCGACCTATAGTCGATGCGGCCCTTCGGCTGACAGAACGTGGGATTGCGTTGTCTATAATAATTAGTAGCTTTATGAAACATCACGTACCAGCCAATTTTACTGCTCTGATAGCTTTGATAGGTGGCACAATTTCTTTGTCCATCTCTGCTTGCAAAGACGCCGCACTATGGTCTGGTAACCCGCTTTTTCTGGCCAAAAATATTTTAGCGTTGTTTCGAAGTTAACCCTTTGCACTCGGAGCAATTTTTACCACGTTTTTATTAACTCGCTTTCTTGTCTGTCTGTCCGGTACAAATTTTGCAATTGATTTTAAACTAACTTCCCGATGAGCTAAAGACTTGAAACTTTAAATATAGTTCAGAACTGGATGACAATGCGATATTAACTCGCTTTCTTCTCTGTCTGTTCGACTGAAAAGCAGGAAATAATTATTTAAAACAAAATTTTTAATATACCACGTTTTTAAGACGGACTAAAAAGTATAAAATAATTTTTCCTAGCCCCATATAGATAGTCGTGAAGATTAGTGATTGTGAATTTTTAATAGCTATGAAAATACTTGGAAGATTTAAAACGAAAAACGTGGGGCGCAAGATAATAGTAAGGAAAACTCACACAACAGTTCATATCATTTGCAGTGCAATCAAATTGTTAGTGACTTAGGTGAACTGTTCATGCATCAATTATCTATTGCATGCGCCCCACGTTTTTCGTTTGAAATCTTGCAAGTATTTTCATAGCTACTCAAAATTCACAATCACAAATTTTCGGGACTATCGGTATGGGATATTAGGAATCTGTATGGGGCTAGGAAAAATTATTTTATACTTTTTAGTCCGCCTTAAAAACGTGGTATATTAAACATCTTTTTTATTTAAATAATTATTTTAACACTTTTTACCTACCGGAAGCCTATTAATAGGATTTTCAATAATTGTGCTCTACCAAAAAAAAGCATAGAAATTTTCTTTTACATTGCAATCTTGAATGAAACTATTAAATTACGTTATTGAGGATGACTTGTTAGTTCACAATGAAAATTACTGTTGCTATTGAAGGTTTCATTAAAAAGTGTTTAGCCATGTACCACAGATTTTTCAAAGTTATGCAATAATCACCGGTCGGTAATGTGTTAACTTGAAAATTAAACATTTTTTCCGACCAAGAATATTTCTATTGCCTATGATTTTTTAAATTTCATGGATATGAAATTGGTAATACCTCGTACAATATCTAAATGTTTAGTAATTGATCAGATACCGATATAACAATATTTTGGATAATGACCATTCGAGTGCTAACGTTTAAAGGTTATAGTTGAATTCGTTGCGACACCAGCTGTAATATTATGAAGTCAGGAATATGTAGTAACATTTTAAAAATCGAGATAATCCCCATTTTTTAGAAAAAAAAATTTTTCTCTTAAATTTTTGTATATTGACATTTGTAGAAAAGTAAATACTGATCAACTTTTGTTGGAGACATTTCTTTGAAACACGAAAAATCGTGTTAATTGCGCCACTCTGGACTACGAATTTGCTGAAGTTCAAGTTAGAAGGATAAATTGTTGTAGTTGATAGCTGATAGTTGATATCGTTATTTTAAAGTAGTTTATATTTTCAAAATAAAAATAGCATTCGTACATTTTGTGCAGTTTTTTTCTTTTTAAATCGCAATCGACGGTTATTTTAAAGAAAGAACATTTAAAACTTGCATCATACATCATTGTACAATACAACAAATAAGGATTATTTTGCAGTTTAATTAAAGTCTCTGTCATTTAGTGTCTCATTATGTAATCTATAATTTGGTCTTTGTTGTGAGCGACTCCTTCAAATTCGTGTAACATTTTTAGACGAATTCAAAATAAGACTTGTACAGCAAGTAAATGTACAGTTCAATATTGGTCCTGAATATTCCATAGAAAAAAATAACAGTCTCTCAATATTTGAGATTCATTCGTTCTAGAAATCTCGATTTTGTGTCGTATAAAATAAAAAATCGTTTGAAACGTTGGAAAATTATATATAAATGGAAAATACTAAAATACGATTTTTATGTACTGAAACCGCAATTTATTTTTGTATGACCCGATATTTCGGTCGCTCGTAACTGTTATCAGTGAGGGAAGTTTATTTTGGTCGCGTGTATCTATTATCATCGAGAGATATTTTATTTCGATCGCATGTAATAGTCATCTCCACAAACAAAAACATTTCGATTGCATTCGATAAAATCTGTCAGTTTTGCAATTTGTATTTTATTGACACACACACAGTTTCGATCGAATGGAAAGCAACCAAAGAATAATGGCGATCAGTAATGAAAAAAATATTTCCATGAATTAGAATCATTTTTCGTGGAAAAATTAAGTGGGAATTAATTAATGAGTAAATAAGAAGACAGAGTCGAATTAGACAGAGCGTCAATGGCGCAACTGGATTGGAGGACAGCAAGACGATCCTTTAAATGTCGCCAAGTAAAAGAATGTTACGGAGGAAAAAAAAGATAATGAGCGCACGTACAACATTGGGTACCAAACGGTACAATATTGTGCCATTATTTGCCAGCGCGAACGTCTACGACTCGTTCGCTCGTTAACGAGGCAACATTTGAATAAGTTGACCGTTTTTCTGAACAGTGCACTACATTGAGCAATCTCCTTCATCTTTTTCTGATTTGCATTTCTAGACGTTCGCACATTTTCGTTCAACGCGTTGTTTCACGATATTTTGCTATCCGTACCGCAATTTTATCATTAACACTAAACCTGCCGACAGAGTTGGGCAAACTCTAGTCACAATTATGATTATTGACTAATAACTTCATCAGCCATTGGATCTTTATGCAAAATAAAAAATGTTTGCATCGATTGCAAGACAGAGGAGCGAAATAAAAATTTCTTTCTTTTAATTATCTAATTAAGCTGAAACCAATACACTGATGTCTTCAAATCTTTTTAATATGGCCACTGCTTTAAATTGTGTCTACCCATTTTTATGATAAATGCATAAAATCCGCAGTCTACTAATGAGTAATGACTACATAAATATTTGAGCGTAATGACTAAATTTTTATTAAGGATGAATATTGAATACCTAATGACTAAATACACAGTCAGAATTTCACTATAAGTAATGACTAAAAATTGTTATAAGTTAATAACAAAAAAATATCCTATTAATTTATAAACATATAAAATTTGCTCACTGCAAACGTTTGGTCACTACAAATTCCGATATAATTTAAGTATACATATTAATGTAAGTTAATCGCACAATAGTGACTGATGACTAAAGATTGATGACTGATCATTTAAACTAACTAATGATTAATCATAACTAATAAGCAATAACTAACGATTACTTAGAGCTGTGACTAACTAGTGCCACGTAGTTATATGACTAACTAATCAAAAAGTTTTAACTAATGACTATTTTGCTATGACTAACAATCAATCAGACTATTAGTCATTTTTAATTATTAGTTGATTTGTGCCCTAGTCTGCCTACCGACCAGCAAAAGTGACTAATGTGTATGGTATTATAAAAATAACAAGATTAAATTTATTTATATTTTGTGCAATTTTTGCTATAATGTATACTGAAGTTAAAAAATGTACTCAATCAATTCCCATGAAATAATTGTCAAATAAAAAATCTAAAATGGGTCATTTGACATCTCGTGATAGGTTTAGTGCTAATTCGTCGATTTTTCGCGAATTCCTATTTGGCGAAAATATAAAAGTTCAGGCAAAGAAACAGTTTCTCTTCGGAATCAGAAACTTTCTTACCTGTAAAAAGAATTCCACTAATATTGGAGTTAATACTTCAAATTAATTAGTATCTTTAAATACTTTTCGGTACATTTAATTGTTTCCACGAAATGTTCAACAATGGTCTAGCAATAAATTTCATTGTAATTACAACGTTAAACCGTTGCAGCTGCAAGGGAAGCATCACGAGATATAAATTTCCACAAAATGCACTTTTAATTGGGAAATGTTTATACCAGAAACAATTTTGGTTTTTGCAATCGATACTCGTGTTCCAAACATAGTCTCATTGAGTAACTCTTCAAATTTTAATAACATCTCCCGACAAGCTCGTCTGTAATATCTAGACAGCGGATCTTTTCCCTTATTTTTCTAATATTTTTATTGCTTCAAATTGCACGTACACTACTGTGCAAGAGAAAGAAGCACCCAGCATAATTATAAGATATAATGACAAACAATATCTTTATGTAGAAATTGTATTCTACAATGATTGATTTATTGATTAAAGTATTAGATCTGTGGTTGCAAGGAAAAACGCCACGTGTCACAATTTCAAAAAATTTCACTTTATGCATTAATTGAGCTCTATAGTATAGGATTTATATATTTTCCAGAAAAAAAATCATGGAAACAAATTCGAAAGGCTGAAAAAAATAATGCAATTCAATCGATGTCCTATGTCAAAGCATTAGCGATCAAAACTTCAAACGGCAATCACGCATGCAATTAATAATTGATGCATGAATAGTTCACCTAAGACACTAAAAATTTTATTGCACTGTTTTTCGTTTCAAATCTTACAAGTATTTTCGTAGCTATTAAAACAATCACAAATTTTCAGGACTATCTATATGGGGTTAGGAAAAATTATTTTATACTTTTTAGACCGTCTTAAAAACGTGGTATATTAGAAATTTTTATTTATTTAAATTTCCAAAACTTACTGTTCTTATTTGATTTTTTACGTTTCTCTATTAAATATGACCGGCTGCTTCTTTCTTTTACCCAGCAGTGTACTCATTTTTGTCATAAACGCATAAAATCGGCTGTCTACTAAATTATTAGCACAATGTCAAATTACTAATTTTGACGTTGTCAATGAGCTCAGGCTCCTCCGCGTTATTATTTCGGAAATGACGATCGCGCGAACGCGTGACGACGCATTTCATTATTGCAAAGCGAATTGGGTCTGCTAGCAACACGTTGAGTGCATTCGGATTTTATTTGATTACGTAGATGCGTTTGATGGTAATTAATTACAGGGTCCTTGCGCTAGAACAATTACCACACGCAGCAACGCGCGATTTCTTCTTATTACGAATGCAACGATCACGATGCAATTAGTAAATAGTGATTTGAATGTGCGATATCGTGAACGCGTGATCGTATAATTGCGTGCAAATGCGCTGTCAACAATCCCGCCCACCGTCGACAAACAATTGCAGTTTGCCGAGGACCAAATAATCGGAACTGACATTTTCAGACTTAGAGTTTCTTCGATCTTTATTCAGCTTTATTTTATATCTGAATAGTTTCATTTCAACGAAGAATTTTATGCAGAGCACACTCGTGTAAAACACGATCAAAAAACGGTTTGAAAATTCTGTATGCACGTGCTTTGTGCGATCGTAAGTGTACAAAGAATTGTTTGAAAAGACTGAACAATTACTGGCACAGAAGAACCACGTTTTATTCTTTTTGGTCCGATGTCTACAGACTTTTCAAACAATGTTTGACTACTGTGCGAACGGTGTAGCATTTAATAAAGTTGCAAGAGATTGGGATTACGCTTGTTTATGATCCTTGTCATCCGTTTTGTGCAACAGTTCTCATTTACGTGGAAAGCTCGTCTGGAATTCGTTGTTGACCCACTTCGTGCTGATAATTAAACAGGGCCATTGAAAATGTTGGATTCATTTGCTACAATCTAGTAGCTGCCAGATTAGAAGATTTGTGAAAAGTTTTCGTTCGAGAAGAGAGCAAGCTCCGTAATTGTTAGCACTTCCGCGAAATAACGCTAATGGACAGCTGTTTCTTTCCGTCAAGACGTTCAATTAAGAGCGGGAGTCGAGAGGACTCGAATACTCCTCGGATGTGCGAGAACAGTAATTTAAATAAAAAAAAAAGAATTCCGCCTTTAATCTATCGTTTTAAGTAAGACGGACCGTTGCAACGCGGACGATGTTACGCCAGCTCCCATAGAAGCTAATAAGAGCATCCGAAAGAACGTATTTTCCCAGAGCGCCGACGATTAAACGTTACGTCGACGGCGCCGTTGACGTGCACGGCAAAAAGAGACGGAACCGGCTAAATTAATTTTCATTTAGCAACCGAGACAGGTTTTGCGTACGGAAATTAAATATTTGTCGGGAACTCTACCGGGAAACGGACTTCATTTCGAGCGAGATACAGGAATAGTCGCCGTAACGGTTACCGAATTTGCAATTGGATCAAAGTCAATTCGCAGTTATTAAACTTTTTTTCACGAATGTTTTAGAACGGTCGAAAATACAATATTATCACAAAATATTTCCGGAATTTTCTCTTGGGATGTTCTTTTACAGGTTCATTTAATTAATGAAGCCATTTATATAGACTGACAAGTTTATATTGAAACGATCTATTTCGTGTGAGACCAACCACACACCGCATAATCAATTTTTGTACAAAAAGCTAATTGTGCCTAAAAAAATGAGTTTATCAATTATTTCACATGATATTATTTGAAACTAAATTAATTCAACGTATGTTGTGAAAAATGAACCGTTACGCAGTGCTCGTTATTTCAACATTATGTTGAATTCATCGAGTGTCCATATTTCCCTTTAAATATATCTCGAAACATGTAAAACAATGTAAAAATCACATTGTATTAATTTGGTTTGAAATAATGTGATTTTGACTTGGATCAATTTCATAATTATGGGCACAATTACACACTCGCGTCTGAATTTAAAATAGAGTTAAATCTACATAATGAGCACTTCCGCTGGGAATGAGAAAATGGCGGGCCATCGAGCCGGACGAAGCAAAAAGAGTTATTGTGCAAACGAATCGCAATTGCGGTGATGGAGGGCAATAACTTGAGAGGTTCTAATGCGAAACCGCTGTAACACAGCGTTTACGGTGAGAAGACGCGAACGTAAGAAAAGATGCCGGAACAAATTTGTTTGATGGCGGAGGACAGCGACCGAAATGCTGCCATAAATTTGCCGGCCGGCCATTTCGGCTCGGTTTGTATTTTAATTTATCCATCCACTGCGCCGTCGGTCTTATTATGCCGTTCTCCCTTATCTTTATCGCCATTTTACTGACAGCAGAGCCCTTAAGGACTCGAAATGGACGTTTGCTCTTTCTTTTCCGGTCTCCTAACGCGAGCATTCTCTGTGTGCAGACACATCAGCGCCCGGAAATGACTCGCATAGGAAGTGAACGTAGACGACGAATCATTTCACGCCGTTGGCTCTGTTTGTCGAAATCATTGAATATTAGCGGAGAATCCGGAGCTCGAGGGATCAAGTAGGTGAAGCCGAAAAGTCCCCTTTCTCCTTATATCCGACGCTCTATCACGCTTCATCACGCTTGCTCCTTTCCTCATACTCTCATTACGCGCAACCTTGTTCAAATATCTCGAGCATGCGAATATTTTCATTCGCCACGTTGCGCACTCGTCCGAAAACGCGATTTTACTTGGCTGAAAGTAAAAATGTCATTGAAACTTTCTAAAAGTTGGTAACCAAATGTTTTTGAACTAAATAGACAGCGGATCTTTATGCAAAATAAACATTTTCTACCTGACTTGCAACAAACTCGAGTCAAATGGAAATTTATCTTCCTTCTTAATATGTTTAACAGCTTGAAAATAATATAATAGCATTTTTAAATTCTTCTGAAGTTTTTACTATTTTTTAGTTACACCTACTCACTTTCACTAATTATTAGTTCCACTTCGAATTTCAGAATTTTATCTTGAGAACGCCTCCCTCGACTACACAATTATCTGAAATGGATAATATTTTGGATTTTGAAGGTTTCAGGTATTGTTACTTTATAGCTAGACTGCGGATTTTATGCATTTATGATAAAAATGGCTACGCAAGATTTAAAGCAGTGGTCATATTAAAAAGATTTAAGGACATCAGTGTATTAGTTTCAGCTTAACAAGATAATTAAAAGATGAAAAAATTTTTATTTGGCACCTGTGTCTTGCGAACAACGCAAACATTTTTTATTTTGCATAAAGATCCGCGGTCTATTTATAGCAAAGAAAATTTTTCAAAATGTTGCACTTCGAAATTTGACTTTCGCCCAGTAAAATGGCGTTCTCGGACCACTGTGCGGCCCGCCGGGCGATTTTATATAATCTGCAAATAGAATTAATTGAGTTATAGTGCAACAATGAAATGAAACAAATTTTTGCGTCCGCATAAAAAATTAATTTTTACAATACTTATATCACATCCGAGAGATATTCCAACTTAGGATATTTTGCACAACATGTTGTAAGTGCTTTTCGATCCACATACATATGTGAAAAATTTTTTTCGAAGATGAAATTTACAAAGAGTTCATTACGTGCTACGCTTGAGATGTGCAACGTCGAACATAAATATAGATTTACAAAAATAAAGTGAAAGAAAGGATAAACGAAAATCTCATTAATTAAGACTCGAGAGTTAATTATATTGAATCATACTATAACAATAAAGTTTTATTCATTTTGCATTTGTATTACATTTTTGAAAAGCATGTTTACCTAAAGTGCGGCCCGCTGTAACGTTACGCGTCATCAAAGTGGCCCGTGAAACCATTTGGGTTGGCGAGGCCTGGTCAACTCGTTGCTCGTTTCTCTGGTCTTCGGGCTTTCAATGCTTCACGGATTGTTCTCGTGCCGGGAGTGCATCTTTGATTTGAACAGTAATCTTATTACAATTTACATCGATTATTTCACTTACAATTGGAATCGATTAATTTTCTCAATTTGTTTAATTAATTACTGAATATTAGGGAGGCTCTCGTATTTTATTATAACTGCACTCGATCGGCGTATGCTCGTTAAATGAGATCCCGATGAAACAGGTCGCGCTATCAATTTGTTCGTAGAGGCTTGTCGCAATTAATTTTTCCGAATTTTCCCTTTACGCATTTATCGATTCCGAACGTGACGAGAGTATTAATTAATTCGAACGCAGAAATTAACCTATCCTCCTTCGCGGTGCATCGATATTCACTCGATGAAATGTTTTCGAAGACAATTAATTGAAGAGAGACTTTATTATCTGATCGTTTAATACGAGATTAAATACGATCGAGCAAATAATACGGGAAAGAATGCTCGGAGACCGTTCCGTGAATGAAGAAGAATGACAGTCTCGTTAAATTCAAGAATTCCCGTTTCTTTGAACACAACAGAGCGTACGTGAGATACATGTCGCAATTGTTCCGACGACGCGAAAATGGTTCTCCGCGTGCCCAGACGTCTGACAATATATGCACTCGTACTACTTGCGGCGATGGAATTTCAACTCGCGTTATTTATGTCTGCGTAAATACATACACCGTAGTATCAAGGATATGATAAATTGTACAAGCATATTATCTTTTTGTCGCGGTGTATTAAAACGAACGCCGAGGATTGTAGACAAATGGTGTAAATATTCATCGCGCCAACATCTGAAACGTCTGCCAAGATGATCAATGGATCTTCGTCCACCGTTTCCTGAATTTGTCAAACATTAGAAACCTAAAGTGAAGTTACACACCTTCGATGTTAATCTCACGTGGTTTATTCATTTAATTTACGATTCATTTGATGTGTATTAATTCGATAATAAATGTGACCATTGCCTGGAAAGAAGAAGAACCGGCTGTCGCGCATTATTAATTACGAAAAGTGAATGTAATAAGTGGCCTTTTAACAGGAAATATCGTAACGTGCTGCATTTAACCAGATTTGGCGTGAATTAAATTCCTGCGGGTCGTTTGATCTTTGCAGCATATTCCATGAGCGATCGATCAACGAACATAACGACGTTACCGTTGTTAATAGTGGCCGTTTTTATACCTCCTTCGAGAATGTCTCCGCTATTTATATTATTTAAATCGCAGACGCCCGGCCTCCTGGTTTCGATTTTTACGATGAATTATCTGAACGCGTATCGATTGCAATCATTGCACAGTGTAATCATTAGACCGTATATTTGATATGTTTACTCGAATATTATAAAACACATAAATGAATTTATAAAACTTGTATCGAAATTTAACGAAATCCCTTGATAGATGGTATAAATGTTCCCTTATTACCACTTTTTGCGAAACAAAAGATGGATTCGTGATTTGCATAAACGCACGCTGAATACTAATAAGAAGACCGCGGCTTTTATGCGTCTACGGCATTTTTCGAAACGTATAATACGCGACGTAGTTTACAATTCTACTGAAAATCAAGATAATTTTTGTACCATTGTCGCGATAAATAATAGACCGTAACGGAAACGACATTGTTGTAAATTAGTTCGCGAAGGTCCAAGCTTGCATAAAAATTAGCAGTGCATTAATAAATATCACTTGGCAAGCCACTCGAGAGTAATAATAAACTTTTGTATTAAAACTCGATGAAACAGACAAGGAAGCTAAAAACCCGGGTGTACCTAGTTTATAGAATACTAAATCAATTGTAACCAAACCTGGGAAAGACACAATACTCGAATTGCACTCTGAAATGCATATTCTCGTCATTCTCGTGGAACAATGGCACAATCACCCTAAACGGAACTAAAGAATGAGGTCTGAATTTCGGAAATAAGCAAATGAAATCCGGAGGCGTTCGATCGGCGATCGATCAATCAGTATCATGGAATTATTCATATTAACAATTACCATTTTTATGCGTTCGTCGGGGCTATCGAACAGACTGTGTAGTTTATTAAGGCGCGATGATGCTTCAATCACAACGTCGACGTGGTGTGACTACGAAATGGGATTTCCCTGGGAAGAAGATTACGGTAAAAATAAGAGTGCGAATTAATAGGGAAGGATCCGTCGCCGAAGACATTTTAATTTCATCTTGCAAATTCCGCGAACGTTTTCTTTTCAAACGCCCACGAGATTTATTGATTGAAGAATGTTTGATCAGCGCGAGTCCCTCTGGATTATGCACGAAGGAAACTCGTGTCCTAAATTTCTGAAATTGGATGGAAATTGCAGAAAATATTTCGAGAATCTTATCTCAGGAAATCGAGCTTTAACATCTCAATTTGTCACGAAATCCATGGAATAAGATGATTCTTATTTCTCTTCCTTGGAGCTACACTAACAAGCATAACTGATTCAACACACTTTAAATCAGAATAACTTTATTATGAACGGACCAAACGACTTCAATTTCTCTGTGAGGCTAGAAGAATTGGTTTAGTAAATGACGTCTAAAAAATATTTTGAGAAATGCATTTGGTCGGAATTGCGAAAAAAAATAATAAAAATTGATTTTTACTACCTTTTTAGCTGGGCCAATAACGAAAATGTAAAAGATGTGTTTGGTCAACTCGTATGAATTATATACGCTCTGAAAATTTCATTGAGATTTGTTAATTGGTTTTAAAAAAAAGTTTCTCTCTCTAGGACATTTCTAAATAAACGTTACTCGAACCCTAAACGTCTCAATGCCCGTCTCTCGTAATACGGAAAGTTCGAGCGGAGTATTTTGCAAAGAAATTGCAAGAACTTTGGCGATAACTGCGAAGAAGTTTAAAGTGTGCTGGCTTGGCAAGTGTCATGGGGGTAAGGGGCTGGATCTCGAATAGTACTCCACAGCACTTTATTAAAGTCTGTATCTCACCGGGCGGTTAAGTCTGCGATCGTACTCTATTAATTACGCTGGTAAGTACGAAAAGAGATTCCGCAGCGGCGCGCGGCGACCGCGAATTTCTCTGGAAGTGTCCGCCGGTAATGCGTGCGCGAGGAAAAGTCAATGGTGGATCGTACGACGTTTAATAAAGCGAGGCAAGTGGAAGTTCGGTTTGCTTTAAAGTTAACGCGAAAACGAACGATTCAGGTCAGTCCTGAGGCTTGTGTAACTTATCGCCGCGATCAGGCAAGCAATCAACGGTGAAGCAACTTTCGCGAGTGCCCACGCCGCGAAATATCGTCGCAATATTGCGTGAGATATCGCACGGAGAACGTAAAAACATCGCGTAAGAACCTTTTTCGAAAGAAACAACCGTTCTTTTTTTATCTTCGCCGCGGTAAAACAGAAATAAAACGCCCGCGAGAAGCTCTCCGGCCGCGATAAACTAAGTTCGAGGGATGGGACTGCCGAAGCTTCGCTATTAACGCAAAAATCGTTCAAGTTGGAAGAACATTTCACTGAACTTATTCTCTTCCGCTCTTTTCATACATAGGGTAAACTGTACTGTTACTGGCACTGCAGTAGTTATTGGCACTTTTGATTTAAACGGCAAATATTAAGAATTCCTGGTATAGAAAATCATTTTTTATTGCTTCTTATTTATATTTCACAGCAACGTTGTAAGTTTTCATAACAGAGTTCCACATATGACTGTTAGCAAATGTGCCAGTGACTGTACTATTTGTCTTACGATTGTTATTCACTGAATATATTTTATAATAAAATATGTATGACTCATAAAACTGTTTGATTTTGCTGAAAAATCTCTACTAAGCTCGTTTAAACATTTCAAGAAAAGATAAAAAGATTTTTACTACGATTTTGGCTTAGGGTGCCAATCATTGTACAGTTTACCGTAATTAATAACAAAAATTAGTAAAATACAGCAATGAGAACATGTAAGATACTTGTGTTATATTCAACAAAGAAATCATTTAGAGAACGAGTCACCGAATGAGGAACTAAAAACGCACACTAGCGGAGTTGAGCAATTAATCAACGGTTGACGAATTTTCTACTTCAATCATTAATCGCAATTAACAATTAAACTGCTACTTTAGTCATTAATTGCGGTTAAAGATTATATTCTTCCCAATTGTAATCGTCAATCGGGTAATTGATTAATGATTAACTGCCAAAATTTCGAAATGAAATACGGAATCAAAACTGTATGCTTAAAAAAATGTAAACTAAGTTTAGGTATATTGTCATTTGGTCTATAATACGATCTCTATGTGCCTACTTATTACAATTTATGGATAGATCGTGTGACGATTAACTTCAACAATTGATTAAATTAGTCTCCAATTTTTCGATGATTTCGGTTTTTAATCAACGATTGACGATTAACTTCATCAATCGATTGAATCAATCGTCGATTTTTCAATGATTACCTTTTTTAATCGTACACATTAATCAGTCAGTCTTGGTTAAAATTTCCATCGATTAATGCCCAACTCTGTGTATTAGTAATTAGAACAATATTTGAATATATACAGTGGACTTTCTATACAACACGATGAAAAAATTGTTAAAAATTACTGTGCATCTATATCTTCTGTGGCAGTAAGTACTGTACACTTACTGCAACATAGAATACATATTATACAGTCTTTTTAAACAAGTTTCTGGTCGCGTTATACAAGAGTCTACTGTACTCCCAGTCAAATCGTCGAAACTGCACGCAACGTGTTAATAGGGGGCGTCTCTGCAATATCTTTCAACTATTTTCCCAAGACACTACTAAATGCAAATTCCGAATGGAAATTTAATGAACGAAGAGCCGCAAGCCGAGGAACACAGAACTTATTAATATTTGCAGGAATTTCATTGTGTTAACGAAAACGAATGCGTGGTCGGTATGAATACATACATAATACATTACAAACAGAAAGTTCCGACAGTCTTGAGAGGAAAATTTCGCGGTTTTTTGCGGCCCGCGTGCAGACTCGCGTTCGCGATAGATGGAAAGAAGATCCTACACATCAGGGGCGGCTAATGATGTCAACTGATGTGGTGTTGTTGTAAAGCGGAAGTCTCAATCTTCAAGTTCGTGGTATTTTTTAAAAAATATTCGAATTACAAGCAATTCTTCAAAGATAAAGTATCATAAATTTAGCACTGAGGAATTTTTCAGAAAATTCAACTTTCGGATGCTACAGTGCTTGGCCATATGTCCAATCTAAGTGGGAAAAAATCATACTTCGTTATGCATTTACGACAAAAATGAGTAGGTGCAATTTGAAACAGTAAAAATATTAGAAGAATTTAAAAATACTTTTACATTATTTTCAACTTATTAAACATGTTAAGAAAGAAAATAAATTTCTACTACAGTTTGTTTGAATTCAGGTAAAAAATCTTTATCTAGCCTGATTTCCATGCAAGTGATATGTATAAACGTTTTATTTTGCATAAAGATAAATACAAAAAAACAAAGAAGTATATATGAAAGTTAGATCTATTTTCTGACATGACTTTTTTCCACCTAAAATGGCCAATTTTTTTTTCAAAGTTTGATGCGGCGCCCTCGTTTTAAGGATTCGCCTTAAGCTCGTCCGCAGGGCTAAGACCTTAATTACGAGGCCGGTGACGGCAGCGAGAGTGGCTGGGAAAAAGGTTGGGGAATAGGAGAAAATATTCCGCGAGGCAATAGGCGTGAAATTATTCGTGGACGTTCGCAACCAGTAAGGGAGGAAAAGTACGCGAGACACTCCGTTCCCTGAGAAATTCCACCTTTCGGGGAAAACTTCTATCGGTTGCCTGATCGATCTTAACAAAGGAATGTAAAGAGGTATTCTTCAGACCTTTGCGAGCCCGCGTAAATCAATGTAACTACTTTGCGGCAGTTTGTAATGAACCTGGAACGTCTGTAATTTCGAGGTGCCGTCGGATTGATGTGCTTCGGCCAAAGAATGGAAGGAAGAGAACTGTCTCGTGACTGGAACAAGCTCTTTACTTCGGAATTAGAATAAATGGTTTATTAGAATTTCATGTGTTCGATGGACTTTTCGAACTTTTACGGCTTCCAAAAATAATAATGTCCCTGTTTTGTTCGGTGAACGATGGGACAAATCTCAGATGCATTTAGGTTGGTTTAGTCAAACAAAAATATATTTCGAATGCCATTAGAGACTTATCTCCTTGAGAGAACAGCTTATTGTTTAGGACCAAGAGCGCTATCAATAAATCGATATACTCCGATTAATCCTTTCCGCCGTTCGACAACACGTTTCCGGCGGTTCAAGGCATATTCCATGGGTTGCGACCGCCATGTTGATGGGTTTGCTGTTCCACACATACGCGTTGCACTCCGAAACGCAGTGAAATGATAATTATAAGAGAAGCGAAAGCTTGCGGCGAGTTTAGCAGATCGATGGTACCTGTCCAATCAAAATCCAAAGTGCAAATGCTTGCACGTCGGATGATCCTCGTGGAAAAAATTAGGGTTTCGATAATCTGTCGAAGTTAGCTGTGGTAATGCTGGGAAATAGCCGGAGATTTGCCGGAACCGCGGTTTCCAGCCGCCGTGAAAAATTTCCAGATACACGTACGGTTGCAATTTGCATACAGAGCGAATATTTCATCGCTTCCGCCATATTTTTTTCTGTTAGAGATTCGCACCGCAGATGCCGATGAATGTAAATTCGTCGCGAGAGTTCCCGTCGCATTCGTTAATAAACACGCCCACAGCATGAATATATACAGTGGGTGTACAAAGTGTTCGTACACCTTTTAAAATAGAATAAGTTTTTTATAATCGTACCGAACGACCTGATTTTTTATAATCAATTAGAAGCACTGGTTTACGAAATGATATGCAAAAAGATTTTCCAAAAATTATAATTTACAAGGTTACGTGCAAAAATAAAACAGGCATTTTTTAAAACTTTTTTATTTGACCACTTAATACTAAACGTACCACGACCGATCAGATGACCGGTTCTAGATTTTTTTATTTCGCAATTAATGAAATTATAAATATGCTTCTATAAGAAATGATTTAATAAATATCTTTATTACAGCACATGTTATAATAAGAACCGCGCAAAGTCTAAATAAATTAATTCTTGTCATTTTTATAGACAACCACGTGCCTGTTATTTTTATAGCTCGGTACGTTTAGTGTTAATGAAAATTTGAAATACATGTTTTGTAGATCTATGTTAGTTATACACATACTGAAAATTTCATCGAAATCGATTGACGCAGAAAAAATCGACACGCATCGAAAGATGTAAGAATCTGTGGATTTCGAGATTGATTATAATAAATCAGGTCGTTTGGTACAATTATAAAAAAGTTATTCTATTCTAAAAGGTGTACGAACACTTTGTACACCCAAAGATTTTTGTTTGCCGCTTGCAAGAGACGGGAGCTCGATAAAAGTTTATTTCATCTGTGAATGATTTTAATAAGCTGGGAATAATATAAAACAGGTCTGACATTGTTTGACCGTTTCGACTGATCTCTACAATAAAATCCGTATACTATTGACTGTGCAATGGAACCTGCAATTCTAAAGAATAAAATGCACGAAGTTATTCCACATGAACTGTCGAAACGTGAAATTCTGATTGCAAACTTATTAACCTTTCCCGATGTTTTATACTTCCATAGCATTCACTGAAGCTGACATGCAATTTCCGCCAAAGAAATCTGCACGCTGCGGAAGTCGAAGCTCAATAACGGTGCAATTAATATTTAACTAACCTAAATACTCTGTGTCATAATTTCGTATTTGTATAGCAGTTCTTTTTACGATTGCATCCGAATCGCGTAACTTTTACTGTATTCATTTTCCTCCCTCGATCGTGAATTTTATGCACTTTTCATCAAAATTTTATTGCAATTGTTAAAAATTAGCGTCTGTCTAGCAATTAAGACAATTTTTACAGATTTATTTCTACATACGGTGGATGTATGTAGAAAAAAAAGACCTTGAGAAAAAAATAACATTCGCAAAGCATTCACCTTGTGATACAATTTGCATTGCATTAAAAACATCTATAATCCCATCAAAAGTAAAAGAGATACTTAGGACCACTCTGTATGTGTTTCACTAATGAATCCTGTTTAATAATCGAAAGCTGTCGATCAGAATTCTTTGAGCTTCGCACCGTTGCGTCGAGATGTATTGGCACTATCGATTCCTAATTACTACGAACGCCAGTCGAATCTTCATTTGCAACTGATGGTGGTTTTATCTTGCTGGAAAAAAAAACGGCCGTAAAACGTGAAACGGTATTAGCGTTATCTGATTCGAATTTGCATTTATAGGATTGCAGGATTCGTCGAAAACACCGATTCTCGCAATTCTGTGCACTCCTACGTTTTGGTAGCTATTGCCGCAGCCGCTAATGAAACTCAATTGGTTCTTGGCCAGAAAAGAACGCGAGATAGCGTTAGCAAAAAAGGATTATTTCGCGATGGAAAAATTGAACATTTATGAGAATTATATAGGATAAACACTTCAGTTCATTATTACACAATTTCTCGGTGACACGGACTCGAATAGATACGTAGCATAAGCCTATCCGCGGCTTCGAATAATCATTTACCGTGGTGAAGCGCGATGTTATTCTTGGAACAGTAAGAGTATCGACATTATCAATAGAGTTATGATCCTTTAACAATACAATGAAAACGATAGTGTTGTTGGTTTCAGTCAGAAGACAAGAACAAAGCGCGATTCAATGACAGGGCTAATGCGTAGGATAAAGTGAGATGGGGAACTCGCGAAGTCCTCTCTAACGTTATCGTTTTCATACACACAGTGATTCCTGAATGAAGCGAAGTTAATGGGAATTACAACGTCCCGAGAAACTTTAAATAAATTAACACCAAACGTTCGCTGCCAACATCATGCTGTGTAACTTTCGGGATTTTTAAATTGCCTAAACACAATTAAATTCATTTCGCGCATGCCGTTGTTCCGTACTCGTAGAATTTATAACTTTATGACAACCTTCCACATTTTACAAGAGCATAATTCAATGGAATATTGTAATTATAAAGGCAAGTCTTGACGCAAATGCTGCCAACTAGACTGCGGATTTTTATGGAAAATAGAAATAATCGGAATTGACTGCATAGATACAGTGACACCCATTAATATTCGGTTACTCTTAAAAAGACGATAACTTTTTTAGTATTGTACGATTTGAACCTTTTTGGGAAGCTAGAGCAATTAGTTTGCTACAGGATGTGAACAGAAATTTTTTCAAAAATAGCAACTGATCAGAATTGTAATAAAAATACTAAAAAATATTGAAAATTTTAAAAATACGTTTTGTAGATCTGTGTCAATTAAACATATTCTGAAAATTTCGTAAAAATCGGTTGACATTGCATACAAACGTTTAAAGATGGTAAAAATTGCAGATTTTCACGATTTTCGGCCTAGAACTGCAGTAAATCTAAGGATTCTTACATGCCTGTCGTTTTATCCCGCATCAACCGACTTCGATGAAACTTTCACAGTGCATATAATTGACGCAGACCTACAAAACGTATTTTTTAAATTTTCAATATAGGCCCACATAAAAAATTTGTGAAATGCAACTTTTAGTATTTTCTTTGCAATTCCGATCAATTGCAATTCTTGAAAAAATTTCTTTTCACATCCTGTAGCAAACAAAAAGTAGCTTCCCAAAAAAAGTTCAAATCGTATAGTACAATATTAAAAAAGTTATCGTCTTTTTAAGATTGTGCGAATATTAGTGGAGGTCACTGTATTTATTTCTATTGTTCGACTTCGCCAGAAGTTTTTGGGAAAATTCGAAGTGGAATTCCAGCGACTTTTCGTTGAAAATTTTGCCATGCTCCGTCGGCAACGTGTAATCCACGCGGCTCGACTATTAATTAAAAATTTCTGTCGATGCTCGTCGATTACAAGGCACCGATCGGAACGGCACACAATGGCAAAATCGCAACAGCTCTAGCGGGTAATTGGAAAGCGGGAACCTTAAATTTCCAAACGCAAATTACCCTCTCGGTGTTAATGAACTCGATGACGATGACGTCCTTCACGGCTTCAACGACAATCGTTCACGTCCACAATCAGCGCATTGAACCAGATTCATTCACTATCGAACTTGACCCCGTTTTTATTGCACGTGCTCGACGTTCTTCTTCGCCTAAATATAGACATATCAATTGAAACAGAGCAATTCGCCTGATAGCCGGTCGCCTGATCTGCCTGGCACTGTTCGCGGATTCCTCACGGTCGAAAATGAATCTCGATAGAAAATATTGAAGCATCGTGTATTACCCGTAATATGTTCTTTGCAGTCACAGTGATTAAAACGCGTCTTTATCACGAATAAAAAAAATAAATTTAAAAAAAAATACCACGTTTTTAAGACGGACTAAAAAGTATAAAATAATTTTTCCTAGCCCCATTCAGATTTCTAACTCCATAGAGATAGTCCTGAAAATTTGTGATTGTGAATTTTGAATAGCTATGAAAATACTTGTAGGATTTAAAACGGAAAACGTGGGGCGCAAGACTTAAGTGAACTATTCATGCATCAATTATCTATTGCATGCGCCCTTTGTTAGACTGCAAAATACGGCAAGGGGTTAAAATATACAAGGTGATTGATTACATTGAAAAAATTTATCTGTTCCTGGATTAAAGTTGGTTATCAAAATTCCATTCAATATTTCATGTAAACTTAATTTAAGTATCATTAATTTACCACTTGTCTGTTAATATAAAAGAATTTTTAAGAAAACTGAAGTTCCGGTTGCTACAATGGGCGTCGGAAGGTGCTTACATTTTTAACATTCTGAATGAATATAACTTGCACGTTTCGAATATAGATAAGATCATTCTGTTTTCTCTGATTAAAGCAGAAAGAATGTTTCTACTAGTATCGCATTACCGTGTCTCTATTTGTCAGAACTTGACCCAATCAGCTTACCCACGGTAGAAAAACGAAGGAACGATAAAGACGCTGAAAGCGAAAGGAAGAATAGTGGTGCAGAAGTATCGTATAGCGGGAAGAGGTTAATGGCACTTCCATCAGAGGGAAGTACCAAAAGAACAGCCACCCTCAGACCGGATGTTAACAGTGCAAACAAACACGTTTCGAAATGGCTTTCTGAACTGAAATCTAGATACCAAGGAATCGGTAAAATCACCGTGAAATAGAAAGGAAAATCCTCTTTCACTTATTTTTCCAGCTATTCAAAGAGTTCTCAAATGAGAGGACTCATATTTCTTTTGTAGCTTTCCCAGAAAATCGTCAGCCTACATTTCACGGATTCCTCCGAGCGAGAAAAATCATGTTTCTTTGTAGCTTTACCGGAAAATCATTAGCACACCTGTGTATTAGTTAAATCCACGTCTGTTTGATAGTTCAATAGTTCAACTCGTATATAGAGAAAATATTTGATTGATATTGTGTGTGTTCTCTGTTTCAGATAACTTTACTCAAGAAAATGGTTTTCATCAAGATTCTGATGTCCTTCTTTCTGATTACTATGACACAGAGTCAACCATTGTCATATAACACTTACGACGAAAGGGAACTATCCCGGGAAAGAGCGCCGTTCTTGTTGCTAATCAATCATCGGATCCCGGACTTGGAGGTATGTTAAAAAAGTCAAAATCCAAAATCAAAACACGCTATCTTCTTGTTTTAGTGTAATTACTTCAGTGCTTTTTCAAAATCACCAACTCTGTCTTTCACAAAAATAAAATCATACATGTGCCCATAATTAACCTTCGCAAGGTAATGTGGAGTCTCAGAAACCCCTGCTTCAGATTTTTGGAAAGAATTTTTATATGAATAAAATTAAATCTGTTTCTTTACTTTTTATCCTATCTTATTGTTTATCACAAATTTATTAAAAACGAAGCTATTTATGAAATTCATTTGTCGGAGTCTAAGACACCCCACCTTACTATTTATGTGTTATTAGACCTTACCTTGTAAGGGTTATGAAAGTGGTCTAAGTCATATACCGGATGTTTCATAATTCATGGTATAAGTTAGGTCAGGTCGATTCTATGGCTGGAAATAAGACGAAAATCGACAGTACCGTTCAAAATTAAGTTTTCTAAGATCTCATAGTGAGATCCGTGACATCCGTTACATATGTATTAATATGTATTTATCAAGGACGCGTGTACTCGACTGATATTTCAATTTAATTTTCTTGAAAACGGAACCTCCCAGACAATTTCGTTAGTCTTGACTTTCTTCTTATTTCCAGCCATAGAATCGACGTGACTTAATACCATGAATTATGAAACACCAGTATTTCTTGTTTCGAGATATTTAAAGGAAAAAGTCACATTGTAAAAGTCACATTGAATTAATTTAAATAATGTCATGTGAAGTAACTAATAAACTCGTTTCTTTTCAATTTCCACTTAGACCACTTTCATAATGATTATGGGCACACATGTCAAAGATAAATAAGTACAGCTCCGTTAAATCGTATCGTTTACTCTGACATTTTGCACAATGTTGGAATGATTAGAATCGTTTCGAACACATTGTAGACGCAGCTAGCAATGCATAGATCATCCGTTCTGAACCGGTAACGAACGACTGGCTAAAATCCTTGTGTGTGGCCTCTAAGAATAATAGATCCGCGACGAATAATACCGTTACATCGTGTCCCTGCGTAGGTCGGAACACCGTGTGTCCATCAACTATTGACTTGTGCCGTGGATACACACCTTCGTGGATAGAATTGAATTCAGAATGCGAATCGAGAACGAGCCAGTGTACATCTCGCCGAAGTGGTATATGTATAGGGAATCAAACGTTTCCGCGTGATCTGGCTTCCGGTTTATTTACCGGCGGTGGCGTTGTGAATGCAAGCGTTACAACATCGGTTCATCATGCGATACATATATTTACACATTCTGGTTATGGATCGAGAAGGCATTTTTTTCTGAAATATATTTAGTATCATTTACGTAAGCAGCTGAGGTTAAAAATGATTCAGTCGGAAGTCAATATATGGCTTCGATGGCCGTTCGACGTCGATGTAACATCAGTTTAAAATTGTCCAAGTCGAATTGGTATATCGAAAATATGGTAACATGTGGAAATGTCACTTCCTCGCGGACTTCGAGGAAATTGAAATATGCTATAAATAGCGACATTCTCAACCACTTCTTCCTATACAAATAATAGGCGGTCTCTTTTAGCTTTTTCGATATTCACAATAAACTGTTAGTTCGATTATAGCGAATTCCGCCATAAACGAATTTTGGCTTTGATGCGAAGTAAAACAAATAAATAATACAAGCATAGCTTGATTTTTCGACATAGTGATTGAGAATAATATGTAATAAAAAGTGCAGTTACATTTTTTATATTAACTTGAAAAATATTATCACGAATATCTAAGAAGCTGAAAGAGACCTGTTATATTTATAGGAAAAAATTGTTTAGAATTTCGGTCTTGACAACATATTTCAATTTCATCAAAATCTGAGAGAAAGTAATTAGAATTACAATTGAATTACTCCAGGAATTATAATTACAAAGTAATTGAATTACATCGTAATTCAGTCATATTGTAATTTATAATTCAGATCTTCATCCAATTAAATTACAATGTAATTCGTAATTGCAATTGGGGGGAGTACAATTATAAAATACTTTGTAATTAAATTGCATTAATTACGAATTACGAGGACGAGGAATAGAAAATACGCCGCATAGACAGCATAACAAGTATATGAAAGAAAAACATAAAAATATATCGCATTTCTTCAAAGTTCTGGGCTATAATTTGGAGAGCTGTATTTTAATAATATTGTATTATTTCAATTACACATCTGATTAAAATAATTAGTAATTGAATTAATTGAAAGGTTTGAATTATGTAATTCAGTTACGACGTAGTTGAATTACTATATAATTGAAATACAATGTAATTCAATTGCGTAATTCAATTACAATGTATTTGAATTAGCACAACTCTGTCGACAAGTTTACCGGAAATAATGTCACTGTCTCGGTGTTCACTTATTTTTTTTACCATAAGTTCATCGAATCCACAATACTAATGAATACGAATAAGAGCTGGAATAATTGTCCACTTTATTCTTGCGGCAGTATATGAATCAAAATCAGAAACTCGTCGAAATATGTATAGCTGAACATTGGCGCTCGTGAACAATGGCGTCGAATGAGAAATGATAATTGGAGTCCCAGTCCAGCATAGATCTCTGATG
The DNA here is from genome assembly GCA_028455795.1 of Lasioglossum marginatum. Classification (NCBI taxonomy): domain Eukaryota; kingdom Metazoa; phylum Arthropoda; class Insecta; order Hymenoptera; family Halictidae; genus Lasioglossum; species Lasioglossum marginatum. Next base: position 2,726,963 of record CM052245.1, read on the forward strand.
ATTTTCATCACGCCGGACCAATGTCTGTGCTCAGTCGGAAATAATGTGTGAAAATGAGCTACGACAACTGGCCGATTTAAGACCTCGTTACCATTCCTCGAGATGTACCATTCTTCTGGTTTCTCCACGCGTTAATTAAAACGATCTCAGAAGCAGCCACTATTACCTGCTAGGTAGGAACCTACTTCCGGGAAACCGCTGTTAATTAGCGTTCATATGCAATACGCGTTTCAGTGGACTTCGCCAGAAACATACAACGCGCGCAATCATTCTGAAAATTCGATATCTCCATTACTAATGAATACGTTATCAATAGACAACGGATCTTTATACAAAATAAATACAGTGGGTGTACAAAATATTCGTACACCTTTCAAAAACGAATAATTTTTCCAAAATTCAACCCAACAGCTTGAGCTTTTTCGAGACGTTAGAAGGATTAGTTTACTAGCTAATGAGTAAATAATTTTTTCCGGTATGACGTCATACCAGTATACGAAAATACCGGTATATTTTCATATATTTACCGGTAATAAAATTTCGCTTTTTCCAATGTATGGGATATATTAACTGCTTCACTTATTAATAATTAATTTTGTTACAAATTTCAGTAAATTTTATTAAAAGTAATAAAATATATTTACAAAATATAATTATTAAATATGCTTAAAAATCACTTATAATTGGGAGGTACACCTGGAAGATCTTTGGCTTAATGTTTTATGACGGGCACAGTAGGTACGTCGTCGGTGGATAGTTTACCTGAATTCGGACTCGCGCCTCTTCCTTCGCACGGAGGGTTTACGTCGGATCGTATTTCTATTGTAATTATTCTTAACTAATTTTGAGTGACTGTGCTTCTTGATGGTTCTGGGGTAAGTGGCACGCAGTTCCTTTTTATTTGGGGCATCCTTTGAATTGGAAAACCCGAAAAATACCAATATCGGTTATACCGAAACCGATATTTTAACGACTTCAGTTTTTTCATCCAATTTGGTATTATTTCGGTTTCGGTACAGCCTCTTGGCATAATATCGGTATGTTTATTTTACCGATATTGTACACCGGCTTTGTACATCCACTGTATGTTCTACCCAATTTGCAACAAACTAGAATAAAATGGAAATTGACTTTCTTTCTTAATACGTTTAACAGGTTGAAGATAATATAATAGTATTTTTAATTACTATTTTTAGTTACGCCTACTCATTTTTGTCGTAAATGCATAAAACCTGCTCTCTAGTTATCATTTTTGTTGCGTTTGTAATGTTTAACTAAAAATTTCATTACAAATAAAAATAAAAAATAAATTACAACCGATGATTTCTAGCTGACTGAACCCACTCGCCAAGTTCTCTAAATATATAAAAATCTTCTCTGTGCAACAAGAAGCGTGACATAAGGGCGGCAAACTCGTACGAACATGAAAGCACGGTTTTACGCAAAGTATTCCGAGGCCTGAGATACGTGGACCTCTTTCGAAATGAGCCGCAGGGCTTTTTGCTTGTGTTCTTGTGCGTGTGTGCGTGCCTGCGGAAGTGGCAATAAAATGAGGGAAATATCGCGCAAGGATGGCGGCGCGTTGCACATATGAGGATCGTTGCAGTTCCTTTTCTATTTTCCAGTTCTCTCGTCGCACCGCGGAGCTCGTGCATTTCGTCCCCGGTAACAGTAATCCATAAGTCGTCGCCTTCCATTTTCCTTTTCTTTTTACGGCGACATAATCGCTGCTGATAATCGACGCTTTAATTTTCTCGCGTTGACACGGTCCGCTGCAGTCAATTTCAGTAATTCACGGGAGAGAAAGCGCGTTGCGCGTGATCCACGTGGATTTTAATATTTGCGCAATCGATGGAATTATTAGCCTAATCGTTTTCGTCGGTCGCGCCGCCGTCGAATCGTGTTTTTCATTGTCCGCAACATTATTTATCTTCGTTATCGCGTTAACGTCGGACGTAGGGGAAAAGTTTCGCCCGGGCGAATCGAAGAATAATACGCTCCGTTATGAGAAAGGAATTATTCCTCGTTTCGCGAACGAGCCCTAAATATTATCGACGGAAATGAGGGTGAACGTGCACCGGAACGACCCTCGTTTCTCCCGTTATTCTCTGTACACATAGGATGTTGCCTGTTTCACTCTTAGCCGGCGTCGAAAAAATTAACTGCCGCATATAAAAGGTGTTACGGGGTCTTCGCAGGAATACTTTCGTTGTTAGATCTGCCGGAGTCGATCCATTACCCGAATGAACGAGTTCACGACACACTTGGAAGGCTGAATAAATAAATTGAAGTTTAATCTCGGAAAATAACGATCGAAATAAAGATATAACGACACGAATTGTCTCGCTGTCGCGCGAGACAGGCGAGTCGACCTTGCCGCAACCTTCGGGTCTCTCGCGATCCAATCACATTTTCATTCTTATTTTTTATCATATTACGATATCGTTTTCTAGAGGTATTAGGTCGTTCGGAAAGTCATTTCGTGTAGAGATGGCATTGCTTCCATTTGTTATTACTAGACTAATATAACGACCTAATATATCCAAGTAAAACAATTGTTACAGAATGAGATGTTCGACTCGAGTAACGATCCTGGATCAACGGTGGTCCGGACCAAGCGGATTGGATCTCTGTCGATTGTGAACAACCTGGACGTGCTTCGTCAAAGAGTGCTTCTTGAATTGGCCCGGCGCAAAGCAATGCAAGATCAACAGCAGGTCGATGCTAATCGTCGCCTGTTGGACGTGATTGGCAAGAGATCATTGCCCCTGTTCACCGGAGGCATGAACAAGCCCATCTCGAGAACGAGGAACGGGATCGACTTTACGATTGATCAAGAGGAAAAGATACATGACCGAAGTATGGCGCCGGAAAAACTTCCAGGAAGACTGGATGACTGGCTCCAGGTAAACGATGCCGCTTTTCGAGAGAGACACGACGACCAGACACGAAGGGTAATTATTTCTGCGTGAAAATATAAGTCGAGAAATGTTTCGAAAAATGACGAACTGTATTCTGCTCTCTCGACTTATCAATATGTGCTCATCTTATAGTTCAATCTACTAATTGTTTATGGCTACGGTTAGACGAAACAGTAGATTGAACTGTAGGATGATAATCGATCGCATGTGGATACTGAAGAAACCTCTATTTATTGTTTTCAGGTGCAGGCGAACGAATTGCGTGTACTCTAAGCGTCTTCTCAAGAAATACAATGGAATCACAATCAACAGTCGCTATTACGGTTTTTTAACTAACAACACGATTAACATATAGTTTGTGTATTATTCGTAACATTCCTCATGGTTTACCATAGACCCCCGTATGTTTTCTGGCATGCAAGAATCATAATTTGAAAACCGTTTCATCCGCTGCCCTGCCTACCTGCAAATTACTCGCGTACCGGGCACGAAGCGATATGTGCCAATAGTTTTTAACTCTTTGGACCCGAAGCAATTTTAATTCGAAAATCAAGACATTTCTTTCAACCCAGATCATTTTTATTCCGTGTAATCTTTTTTATATTGTGCACATCGAATTGAACCTGTTTTCTGATAAAACAGTTGAGCTTTTTACAATTTATAGAATACAGACGAATTTAATAATAGTAAACTGTTTTGAATAATGGTATGGCAATTTTTACTGCCGCCTCAAGAGCCACCATTCGAGTGCAAAGGGTTAATAGCTCGGGATATTTAAGAAAACTGTAAAAATGTTCCAGTATTCCTTTCTCAGTTTCCTCCACTTAGCTATAGATTAATTTTACGATGCCCGGAAAAGGAAAAATAATAGAAACGACACACGAATCTCTTCGCCCACGTACGAAAAAGCTCGCGACGTATTTTATTTATTTTCTATTTTTTCCTTTTCGATCACGTGGAATCCTGAAACAGAACAGTATTATGTGAGTATTGTGATCTTTTCCAAGTCCGTCTAATCAATCACCACCACCACCACCACCACCTTCCCCCACCCCTCGCATAAGACATATCCGATGTACAATTTTTCATGTAATTTATTGTAAATGTTACTTCATGTTAACGTTAAGTTTCGGAAGCATAACAATGGCGATTACCGCAAGGTATTTTATCGTAATTATTTCATTTTAACGGTGACACACATTCCAAACCAATCCGCCGTGGCATGAAATATTATAGTAATAGGTAAATTGTACTTACTTGCTGTACGATAACTGTTTTTTAGATACTTATGTATTTACTTGAATGTTTTAATGTTTGTTTGTGATAAGGATTAAATGTTGTATGTAAAAGGAAGAATTGTACACCTAACGCAATGTGATTGTTATTTTAGCATATTCTAATCTTCAGTTTTGGCTCGAGGACATTTCTCTCGTACGAACGATAAGTGTATTTGGAAATAAATGTTTCAAAGATAATATATCTATATTTGCCGAAGCGTCTTTTACGTAAACGATTATTTTCTTGAATGTTGTTTCGAGTTTGTGTTAATGCTGTTACGACTACATTCCTTCGCATCTACAGTATCCTTAGAAAGTCACGGGACGATGGAATTGACTGTGTTCCAGTCAGACGATATACCAAAGAAATACTGTATTATGTGAAATCGATGATTCCTTTTTTACGTGTTACTAATGAGTATGTACACTATGTTTAGACCGCTTGCCCCCTTAACAATTACACGTATCCACATATTATATCCGCGTACTGCATCGAAGCGTAAATTGTTTTCTAATTGTTCGGATTTTAGCCCTAAGTATTTTTATGCAGTGTTAAAAATACGGAACAAATAAATAAATCACTGATTAAAATGATTCGATAGAACATCTTCTTCTCTTCATTTAATATCTTTCGCTTATCTGTTGATCCGCAAACGAAATATATATGTTCATTTACGAATGATTTCACATCGACAACGTGTTAGAACTATAACGATGTAGCAATGAAACACAGTTAACGCTTCTGATGTTTACGGTGATGTTAGAAAATAGATATAACTATGTATTATCATTATTTACATGTTATATAACATAACTTGTTAAAAACTGTATATGCATTCTAAAAGTACTGTGCATAAAGTAGATATAAGTTATTTATTTCAAGAAATTATATAATATTGTTATTTATTTTCGATTTTTCTTTCTTTTTTATTCTGACGATATAAATTGCACAAAAAGTAGATCAAATGAAATAAACTTCATTTAAGACTAGCGTGTTGCGCATTCATTCACCCCTCTCTCTCTCTCTCTCTCTCTCTCTCTCTCTTACCCCAACAAAATTTGATAGAAATAATGCCATTTCTTACTGTTCTTTAAAAAATTTTATTCTGTTTTTTATCCATTATCGATGTTTATATAATACTTAGTATTATTATCATTATCATTACAATTACAACATATATCTCATCCACTTCGAGCGAATGAAAATCGTACTTTACTTTTCTCTGGAAATATAATGTCTGTCGAACCGTTTCACTGTACAAAGTGTCACAATTGGAAATACGGTAATTATATACATTAGCGACTCCTCGTGACCTTGAAATATGTTGTCAAGGCCATCATTCTGAACAACTTCTCCGCTCGGCCTTAGTTTTTAAATATTCGCAAAAAACTGACAGGATGACTATAGCGAACTCCGTCTTTTCCCAATGGCCGAACTCGTCAAGAAATCTAACCCAGACTTAACCAAAATTCTTTTAATAGCTGTACAAACCTAATTCTCCGTGGGGTAACAATCTAGAAACGAGGCTCCTTATCGACGTTCGCGAGCTTCAAATATGTTATCGCTAAAATATATAATTACCGAAAATACTAATGTACAATACTTTTCCCCTGAACACTTTCAACAAAATCTCGGGAAAAGAATGAAAGAAAAGTTATATGTTCTTATTTTCCGTTCCAATTGAAATTTCTTTCCGACACGTAATCTATTGACACATTTCAGTCCTGCATATAAATAATTAATACTCTTTCGAAATATATTCAATAAGGACAAACAGTTCAGGCGACTGTGTAACGTGGCTAGTATTTTAAAAAGTAAACAGTGGAACTGTAATAAAAGAAAATGTACGGAAGGTAACTTAGAACCGTAAGAAGTCCGTGAAATGAAATATAGTCTTTTACATGGTTTCAATCACAGTTTACGAAGGTCAAGAACAAACACGCTGCCATCGGATGCCGAAGCACCAACTTTATCGCCTCGACTGTTCCAACAGACTTCAAATATTCCACCTGTGCCTCTATAACTGTGTACCAACTGGCCACTCTACAAAATTTAATGAAAAGTATATATAATACTGCATAATATAGTGAAAAGAAAATAAATGCAACAGTCTTACCTGAGTGGACCAAATATGAACACATTTGTCGAAACTCCCGCTAGCAAGAAATTTGCCATCTGGACTGAATGCCACGCTGTAAACTGGCTCCGTGTGCTTCGTAAGTGTGTGTATACATGCTCCTCTCTCTACATCCCATAACCTTACTGTCGAATCGAATGATGCGCTAGCTAAAGTTAAATTCATATTTGGATTATGTGTTCCAGGTCCAGTCGGTGACCACTTAATCGTATATATTTCTTTGCTATGAGCCTGGAGATCGTGCACCCACGTATCCTGTTTCATGGACCAAATTTTGAGACTCATATCGTCCGAACAACTAGCTAACAAATTGCCTTGAGGGTCCCATTTAATAGCGTTAACTTCATTCTGTAATTCATTCGGTAGATAATAACGAGTATACTCAAATAACAAATACTTTTGCCAATTATTTGTATGTACTCACTGTGTGACCTTGGAAGCTCTTGATCGGCTTGTCTACATTAAGTTTGCACACGTGAATACATTGATCTGTAGAACAACTAGCGAACGATGTGTTTGTTTGCCAATCAACATCTAAAGCAGGTGCGCAATGGAAACTAAACTGTTGGGTACACTGTCCGCTTTCCGCATCCCATATGATTGTTGTTTTATCCACGCCGGCGCTCAATATGTAATTTCCACGTTTGTTCCACTTTAACGCGAAAATTGGACCTTTGTGCTGACCTAAAGTTGAAGCTAATCTACCATCTGTTTTCCAAATTCTTGCGTAGCCGTCGTAACTTCCTGTTGCTAATAAAGTACCATCGCACTGAAAGAAAAAGGGCAATAAGTGTTTGCCGTTACTTGCAAATAATTATTCGGGTTCTCGCACACCTCTGATAAATAGAGATTTTTAAACGTAAAACATACCTTCCAATCTAAGGAAGTAACATCTTTATTACTCGGTACTTCGGTGCCACCTTTCTGTATGCAGTGGCGAAGGACAAGTTGATTCGGTGCTTGAGAATTATCAGACATATCCCAAATACGAGCTGTACTGTCTCCGGAACCAGACGCCAAAAGATCAGTTGTGGGATTCCATGCGCATATGAAAACTTCTGATTCGTGACCACGTAATTTTGTAGCTTTACTTTCTGGAATTTCAACTGCGCTGGCATTACTCCCTCCACCTGAACCTTGTTGTTGCTCGTCCACTTCCATTTCTGTTCTATCCCCTCCTCTCTCATTTGTGCCTACACCTTCGTTAGAGGTAACAACTGTAAATTGATGAATATATATTAAATTCGATATACTCTTTTCTTTCTAACACTTTCATGACTAATTTTACATATACGCAACCGGCAGCAACGTTACGATAATAATCTATAAAAATGAAACACACCACCATGAAAGTGTTATAACAAAATAAAACAATATTGTTCGCTCATAATTTACGAATATGTTACACCTTTAATATTGAACTGTATTTTGCTATACCATTATTTTCTGAAAATAATAAAATATATTTCTAGACTAGTTTTTAGACATTAGTTATTAGACAAACATTAGATTTTTAGACAGCTACTTGAATGCATATGGTAGAACAAAATATAGCTCATAAACAAATCCGTAAACTAAAGCAGTCCTTTGATTTACCTGGTCTAGAAAGGAGGTCCATAAAATTTGTATACTTTTATAAACCAGGGTGTGCCAGGATCACAAAATAATTGCTAACAAAAAAACTAAAATTACCTTCTTCTCCATTCGTATCTTGCACTTCCGTTTTCACCTGTTGTTTCTGCTGATTGATTTGATTCTGCCTTGACGCAACAACATCTGGCATAACAGCATCGATGAGGGATAAAGATTCCACCATTCTTTGCTCCGTTCCATCTTCGCCTATCGATATCTCTGCTTCTGTGTACTGTAATCCTTTCTGAAGAATGGACAAGAGTGCTGCTGGCGGTACTAACGCTCCATTTATGTTACTTTGCGATATATGCGATTCTATTCCGAATGTGTACGCAGAATGTTGAAACCCTATTAAAAGAACACAAGCAAAATTGAACCAATGTAACGAAATGCGGCTGTATACAGTGGAGCGGTGATAAGAGAATAGCAGTGCACATAGAAACAAAAATCACCGCAACACTCTACTATATTTCTGTACTAACAGTGCTTGCCAATGCAGAGCAGAATTTTAAGACCTAAATCATGTTATACAGCAATGCCCAGAGTATGAGAACGAACGTAATACATTAGAGACAAAATTTCTCAAAGGCAAGTACTGTCTTTCCCTTTGTATTACAGTGTTTTATCGATAAATGTCCCGAGTGTCTAGCCTATAATTGTCCCAGAACTATCCCTACTACCATGGGGTATACCCCGTCAGGGGCCCTGAAGCTTGAGGGCCTTGGTTGCCGAGAAGTGTAAACATAACTAATCCAATAACAAAACTTCTTTCTTTGTCATTATTTTTCTATAGGACTTTCACGCCATCTTTTAATGAAAATGATACTAAATCCGATGATATTTACTTGTGTAACGAACAATGAAAGTTTCAGACGCAAGGAAGAACAGCGTATGGGAAAGCCTTTGAACTATGTGGCGCGCTGCAACTCTGCATGACTCTTTCTTTCCCATACGCTATCCTTCTTTGCGTCCGTAACTTTCATCGGTCATTACACGAGTAAATATCATCGGAATTTATATCATATTTGGTATCATTTTCATTACAAAAATGCCACGAATATGTTGGTGAAAGTCCCACAGAAAAATAATGAGAAAGAAAGAAGTTTTGTTATTGGATTAGTTATGTTTACACTCGAGCTTCGCTGTACTTTTCTACATTCAGCAAAAGTCAAAGAATAGTATCCCTGGCTGATAATTGTCCCTTGGATCTATACTTTGGACAATTATCGATAACTATAGTTCCTTCTTATGTAAACCTGACATAGAAGGCCTAAAAATAATTTATAATTTTCTCAAATAACGTTCCATAAGAATTTAGAAACCATGTAACACCTACACGTAACAATATTGCTAAATAAACCTCTTGGTTTAACCTTCAGCACTCGAGTGGTGAGTCAGAGAGTCGCCTAAAAATTGCTATACCATTATTCAAAATATACTTTAGATTAATAAATACATTAACCAGTTAGTAAACATTTAAGTATTGGAAGAGGTGTTACATCAATTTCATATCCGTAAAATGAAAAAAATCATGTACAATGAAATTATTCTAGGTCAGAAGAAATGTTTAATTTTCGAGTTAAAATAGCTCCGACTGCAAAGGGTTCAAGCAATAACGAATGATAATGATAATGAAAGAAATTCGAACGTTATTGATATGTATACGAATTGTCTAAGAGAGGTTAGGAAATGTTTCAGAGAACGTACCGGACTCTTGTAGATATCGGTAAACCAAGAAATTGACTTCATCGCTAGAGAAGCTCATTGTTCTTATCCTTTAAGACACTAGCACAACATATTTATGCGGAGTTGCGCCGAAAAATCGTGTTGATCCACGTCGGACGCTGAGATTCCGGAGATTTGCCGCGTCGAGGCCGCTATAGCAAAAGAACACAGACCCATTACACACATAGGAGACTACAATTGGGCATGAAACCACAAACAAACGGTGTGTTCGGAAACGGTATACCTTCAAACGGCGAACGTAACTCCGTCCTGTTCCAAAACCGTGAAAAGAAAAAGGATGTACCGACGACACTAACTCGCGTAGTGTTTCCAGACGTATTTATTATGTAAACAATATTACACTTGTGTAACAATATAATAATGACCTAGCATTGACAGTACGAAATCATACACGATACCTCACCAAAACAGAACGTGAGCAATGTCACAATGACCATTCGGGGATTATTTCGAAAAGTATAACCATAACTTGTATTATTTACAATTTACAGAAATATGTCAATGCGTCTACGACCTCTAACTCTGCTCACAAGGAATTTATTGCTTCGGAAAGGTTTGTATCGCAACCATACCAGTAGATTTCGATTTCACAGTTAACTTTTACAGTTAGATTACTTAGAACGCGTATTGTTAAAGTGGAGTAGTAGGGTTAGTTTTTATTCAAACGAAATGTAAAATGAAAATATGCATACGTTCATTTATAATATGAACGGTGTGCATCGAAATTTGGAACTTGATTTTATGCGGGCATCTTTTACTATTTATTTTCTAAAATCGTCTATTTATCTTATCATTGCTTCAGTAATATATGTAGACTGCGGATCTTTATGAAAAATAAAAAATGTTTGTTCAATTATCTTATTAAACTGAAACTAATATCTTTTTAATATGACCACTGCTATTTTTATCATAAATGCATAAAATCCGCAGTATAATTTGTTCTACATTTTCGTTGAATACACGTTAATAAAAATTGCGTTAATAATAATTATGTTGTATCCTGCACTTTCAGATATGTTTTATTTGATAAGATAATTAATTGAATTATAATTCTTATTTTATTGATGTAGCTATGTGTTTTAAACGTCATGTGCATTTACAAAGTACATGTTTCAACGTATGTCTTATATATACGAATACAACAAAAATCATGGCAAAAAGTAAAGTAGAACAATACATGTATATCGAACATAATTTATACACTTTCTTCCGCCGTTAATTAAAATGTTCTAGACAATTAGATCTTAATTAGTAACCTGGTTTGAAATTTGTTTCTAGCACGTGTATAATAAACATTATCCACTATAAACTTTTCCACAGTTTATCTGCAGCTTTCGACAAGTACGCAGTTTCACAATTCTCTTATGACGCAATATTATACTTATAATACGAAATTCACTGATAACAAAAATGACTATCGAAAATTGTCGCTTATATATTAGCAAACACTTAAATCAACGAAAGCTAACACTTGAAATACCAGCGCTATATTGAACAATATACTTGAATCGAGATTGTTCGTAAAACGTAGTCGCATGTTATCTAGTTTTACTGTATAGTGCAGAAGCCACGTGTCACCGTAATAGCGTAATTATCAAATCTGAACGCCGGAGGATCTGATTGGTTAGACCAAGGTCACGAAATCTGATCGTCCATGTCTCAAAGGAACAAGCCGTGTGTGCCGCTTCGAGTTCTCTCCGCCGTATAGTTGCATAGTTGCGAGGAAAGCGCGGCAAGACGGATCGTGTTGTTTTTTTGTTACCGGGATCACTGTTCGATTCCACATTCTGTTTAACTTGTTTTTAAGGAACAATTAGAAGAATGACTGTGGAGATTGATAAGGAGGAATTAAAGAAACGTTTGACGCCGTTACAGTGGCATGTAACGCAAGAAAAGGGCACCGAAAGGTACGTCAGACGTGAATTGAATTTTCTTATTACGGAGTAACGCGTGTGTCAAATTATCATCGTGTACTTTAGAAGTCGTCTTTAGAAGACTTCGTTTCGCGAGACAGCACTTCGAACAACTTGAAGATTCTGTGCACGCATTGCGTACGTTCCCATACGTATACGCCGCTTCGTGCGTTGTTTATAAAAATTTTCAACACCGGAATTGTCCATCTCGTTTAAATGCACGGTCAAAGTATTAGTAATAATTTAATTTTGCAATTTGTAGTCGCGTATGCATACGCGAGTCAAGTATTAATTTTGATCAGCTGATCGAATTTCCCGATTTTTCATGAATTTTTCGAATGGTTCTTCAACACTAGCTCAACAGAAGATCATCGTAATTCTAAATGCATACTTTCCAGAAAATTCGAATATTTATGATCCAATTTTCCAAAAATATCAATATGGTGGAAACTGGTTTACTTTTAGATGACGTGCGACAAAAATAGATTTTTCAAGAGCATGTGTCGGCTTGACTTTGCGTCATGACCGAGCGGTGTAAAAATAAAACATAGGTGTTCATAATTAACTTCCTGCCTGTGCATGCTTGTCCACGCCGCTAACCATTTTTCTTTCCCTTTTTAGGCCCTACAGCGGTTGCTACAACAAATTTTACGAAAGAGGCACGTACACTTGCATAATTTGTGATCAAGAATTGTTTTCCTCCGATACAAAATATGACAGCGGCTGCGGTTGGCCTGCGTTCAACGAAGTATTGGAGCAGGGACGAGTGAAGTTAACCAAAGACACAACGCATGGTAAGCGGATTCATGAATCTTACTTTTACCGATAAATATTTTTTAGAATTATGCTCGGTTTCTTAGTACAATAACAATATTTATTACATATATATAATATTACACTCATTAAAAGTATCTGCTTAAATGGTAGATAAATAAACTCTATGACGCGAACATCTGTTTACATACGATAGTATCCAATATTGTTCGTACAGATTATTGGAGTTTTATTTATTTACCATATTTAAACATTCTTCATTATTTTTCTTACATTCATACTTTCACAAATACCTATCCTAAACTTTTAGTTCTGCCGTTCCCAAGCCTTCCATAACTCGCACTTCGTTATATTTTGTTTCTTTGTTATATTTTATAAACAGCGCGAACATGTACGGTTCAATTAATATTGTTTCTCTATTATTCAAATATTTCATTATAGTCTACTTCAGAGATGCACGAAAATTTGTATGATAGATTTATGTCTTTCTCGTAACATATTTACAAAGAATTGAGAAATCTTTGTTACTATTTTATGGCAATTGTATTAGTATATAAAGAAGGTAATATTCCTCCTTCTCCTGTACCTTGCATGCTAATGCTTAGAGTGTGATTGTGTTAGACTTACATCATCTATTGTGTGAAACTAAGATCATATAGGTGTATAGTGAAACATAATTTTTTGTTCTATTTCTGTATGAGAGAAAGGAAAATTAACATATCTTGCTATTTCATCGAATTATAGTTAACATGTAGCTTTTGCTTTTACATAATGATTTTTAATAAACATGCCACTATTATAGCTTCAAGCTTACAGTATACGATTGATCTATTACGTTTAACATAGTATCACGATTCGTTTTTCAAAAACACATGATTTATATATATTTCTGTAGTCTTTGATACTGTCTCGACACTATTATTTGTATCTTTTCTTTTATTTCGTTTATGTTGTGTTTATAAAAGTATGTAGACAAATGCAAAGTATTATGGTTATATGAAATGCAGTACCATGTAGATTACAATGATTATATTTCGAAATGTTCTAGTAATTTTTCAAGAATTTGATAACACTTTTAATTCAGTTGTACAGTATCGATATAATTAAATATGGAGTCGGAATTCAGAGAGATCTTCGATGGATGAATAAAGCAAGAAACAAGATTATGGGTATTGATTATGCGTAGATTGTGTAGTTATTTCTTATTTTGCTGGTTATTTAAAAAATAAAATACGATACAAGCTTCTTGTTATATTTGAACCTTTTATTTTTACAATTAAACCATTTAGAGCAGAGGTTTTAATATTCGTTGCTTAATATTCGTTATTCTACCTACTGCTTTGAATAATATCGATTCCTTTTATTTGGTGCTGCTATTACTGGAAAGCATTTAAAGTGCACAAAAGAAAGGTGTTAGTCTGTGTTTAATCACACTCTATTATTCTATTTCCTTTGTCTTCCTATTGCTCCGCTACCACCACTTCACTCTCACCATTGACACACAAAAACTGCGTCGACAATTGACGCACAGTTGGTGGAAATCTACTACTGCTGATCGCAAACCCAGATATGGTGCGGACTGAAGTAACCTGTTCGAAGTGCGGCTCACATTTGGGGCATGTTTTTAACGACGGTCCGAAACCCACGAGGAAGCGATTTTGCATCAACTCTGCATCGATAAACTTCCATTCGGCAGGAGAGGAGAAGAAGACACCGTCATAAGACTAGCGGAAAAGGAACTTTAACTAAGGTTTTAGGAAAAGAATGATGAAGTCCAACTTGTACTGAGAAAAAGTTTATATTTCTTAACGAATACCGATTGCATATGATATTTTCAATTAGATTTTGCTACTACCTTTTGAAAATTTCGTTACTTTTTAAAATGAAAATATGTAAACATCGTACATAGCAAAACGTATTTTTACTTACGTTAAATATTATGGGCAATACTTTCATGTATATTGAATATTTATTACGAGCAGCTTCTCCGTCTATACTGTATGAATGTTAAAAAAATTCGTCTCGAATTATATTAGAAGCATAGATTCCATACGAGAATATAAATACGTGTATTTATGCATAATGCAGTGATAAATTATGTCATATTAATTTTTGCAATACTAATCTAATCTTAAGATAGCCTTGAATCTGTAAATACACACTAAATGAATAAGATACTACATTTAGAGTGTGTAAAATATAAGATCTAATAAACTAACGTAAAACGTATAAAAATTTTTTTATATTACATGTAACGGGCATAATATGTAAATAACAATAACTATTTATTTGTCTGAGGAAACCGTGAAAGTGCATTGTAAACTTTGTTGTCCTGTTTATTAACTGTACGTTATTTAAATGGAAAATATTTACTTCCTGTATCAAGCTCGCATAAGAAGGGAAGGATCGCATTGGAACAACAATTCTTTTGTTATAAAATGTTTCCTTATATTGTAACGTTTCAAAACAAACTAAAAGGTGTTACAGTACAATATATATGCAAATTCTAGGCATTATTTTTACAATAATTCATTATCCATTTCCTGCTTTCCTTCGTTTTTTTAAATTCGACACTGTTTAAGTTAAATATTAGCTTTTCCTGAGAAACCAGATTCTCTACCAAATTCTCTTGCGATAACAAATGCCAATTTCATAGAAATATAGGTACACCGTTTAAAACGACATTTTCGGTAAAAACTTGAAAGCTGAAAACTTTAATAATAAAATATGTAAATAATATAACGGCTTCGTCGGTAGGCCTGATTTCTTGTTCTATATTGAGATCTCAAAGCATTTTCAAAAACATCATAAAAAAAAGAAGAAAGTTACAAAAACATGCGAGTACACGTGCTCGTAACTCGATTTGTATAGGAACCTATTTCGTATAGTTCTAAACCGACCAGAAGTAAGTTTCTTACGGAGATACATAAATGCACTTGGAACGATAACCGAGACGTAAGGACCGAGAACATTTATCCTTGTCCACATTTTTATCCGAGTCTTGTTTGCAACAATTGATATTATTGCGATTTGTGTGTACTAACAATAAAATAATAACAATGATTCTAAATTGGTGAATGGCGCTCAGTTTTATTATGATAAGGCATACTGATACAACTTTTTGTACTTGGGTTCATTCAACAAACAACGAATCTCACTCAGAATGTTCACATGCCTAATCGTAAACCTGCTATAATAGTCTTACGTGGTATTTAAAAATATGGACAAGTAAACTTTGCACCCCGGTTCGGCTCGATTTACAAATAAAAATAAATCTTATATAGACAGCTGCTTCAGCTGAAATATGCTTAATCACCCGCCGCAGTAATACAATTACATAAAATGGACGTTTCTTTTTTTCCCTTCTACAGATATTTGTGAAAATGCAGGACCTCGTTCAGTAATGTTCGTTCGTTTTAACGTCAATTTCGACCCTGGATCGCACGCATTTCTTTTCTGTTTGTATTGTTTACACAAAACGCATTCCTTCGTTAATACTAGACGTGCACAGTTACTTTGTTTCTCCTATACCGCCAAACATTGCTTACAGTTCCCGAATAGTTTAGAACGCATGCTGAAATGACGGGAGCTGATTCTCGAACATTGAGACAAGTCCAACAGGACTATAAATTTTAAATCCTTGAATCGTTATAGGTATAATTATCCTTCAGCATGTGATTCTAATTTCGGGCGTAAGCGCGCGTTGCAAAACTGAGCTGCTTTGTGTGTCACAAGTATAATTAGATGTTATTCAATTATTATAAAAAGAAAAACTAATCAGGCTTTTTAATGATAGTATTACGAAAACAATAAACTTAGTAAATGATGAATACATTATTGCATATACGACTCTTTTATTATCAAATGATGTATGCTTTCCTTGCGCTTGTTCTTTTTCTTTTCCTCATCGTTTTATATGCAATATATCATTAACTTCCTTGATATCTATTATATTCTCACATTGCGTCCATTAGCAGTACTTTACAGTAATGTTCTACACGTAATGATGATGAAAAGAATTAAAAAATGACAAGTCTGAAAAAGTCTGTGTTCCTTAAACTAAAACGTCCAAGGCTTCCGCTTCAGCAATTAATATATGTTTATGGTATAATACAATTAGGAAAGACATTAATTATTAGGTTTAGTGTAGTACAACCATATAGAAATCTTGTCCCGTACAATCGTTAACGTAAATTCATGTATATCTTTCGTTATCTTCTCGGTTGATTTACGTGTACGTCTGTGTCTGTTCGTATTTCTTTTTTTTTTTAAACAAAATATTAAATTATCCTGTTGATGATTCAAGATTACAAGGAATCTAGCGCGAGTTTTTTCACGTCTCTAAACATGACAAGACAGGCACTTTATAATGTCACAAAATGCTCCTATATCTGAATCTTGTTTTAAAATTTCGTCACTTATCCGTTCGTTTCTTACAAGACACGTTGAAGACATTTTCACATTTTTTTCTTTTTCTTTCTTTTCCTTACGACCTGTATTGGAGAACACACGTGTTAACAGGACACCAGTCCATGGATAGAAAGATGTTTTAATAACTAATATATTTTAGTAACAAGGTCAATGTCTCAACATGTCTCATGAGCGATGCAAATGAGAAAAGTACTTATGTTTTATCTTACAATTACAAGAAAATGAAGTAACATTAAATAAGACTCGGGTATGTTGAATTCATCGTGAACTTTTTTTCCCTACACGGTAAAATCAATTCTTCTTGAAATTATATACACGTAAATGTAATGCACGGATTGCAATGTCCGAATCGTAAAAAGTATCCATTAAAGATCATTAACTTAATACAACGTAAACGAAGTTCGCTAACATTCATCCCGACAAGAACGTGATCTCTTGAGAACGTTTAAAACAAGTTAGGCTATCGCTTATTATACCTACACGTCATACTGACAGACCAAAGACTGAAAACATATTGCTCTGTTCTCCGTAACTTCGTTCAAAAAATATAAGTCTGACACGAAGACCAATTTTTTCTTTTTTTCTTTCTTCCTACGATTTCTTGTTAAACCATAATAATGTATTAGAATAGGTCCTATGTACTTGTTCACATTTCTTTATGGTATTATCTAATAAGGTTTTTCGCTATAAATAATGTATGTTTGTAGCTAACTCTGATCTTCAATTTTTTTTTAGAGTCAGTAATACTAGTTTTTTTTTTCTTTATATCTTTAGAAAATAACTGACAGTCGCTTGGAAGTCCTCGACGGCAGTTCAATATTGGTACAAGAGCTCCTCCTCAGGCAACAACCTATTCGTACAATTCTTACTTTTTCCCCTTTGAGATTATTTTAATAAGACATGGCGAGCTCATCGTCACCAATAAAAACTCGTCGAGGAGTGCAAGATTTCTGCCGTCAGATCGTTCACAGTTCTGATTTAACTTTGTTTCTCCTCGCAACATGCGAGAATCGAGCAATTTAAAAACTTTGAAACCATTTCTCGATACTTCTCAAGGTATCGGATAAGTTCTATCTATCTATGACCTATATATATAAATATGTATATATCTAATATGCATGTATATCTATATATATACATATTTATATATTTATATATATGTTTATATATTTATATATGTTTATTCAATATTTATAATATATTATTGAATTATTGTGCCGTTCCGTTTTGGGAGGATGATTCTTTTTTTACTTGCAAACTTAATCTTTCTGGTCACACTGCATGGCCAGAAATGCCAACAAGAATTCTGCCGCTAATGGCCTTTCGCAGCTTCCTTCGCTGCCATTATTAAAGGTGTTAAGGAAGCAAGCGGCCTTGCTAGTTTCAGAAAAGGATGCTGCAATTTACCAGAAAATATACCTCTTAATCAATTTTATTTCGTCTACTACAGGTTTAGCACTCCAAATTCACCCTTTTGCAAATCTATTTCAACCTTTTACAAATAAAGTATTTTTAAGTGAGTTTTTGTAAAAAATATCAAATCAGATGTAAATTAATTGTTAAGAAATTCAAAATTTTATTTGAATTTAAAAGTGATTACCAATTCGTTAACTTTATAACGTATGAAAATGGTGTGTAGATATGTATATTCATTATAGCCATTTTCTGATTAATAAGTTTTAAAAATGAAAGTACATATATATTTATTGAAGCGTATTGAGTATTGAGGCTTAATTGATTTGCAAAAAGTTGAATTTGACTTGCAAAAGGGTGAATTTCGTGTGCAAAATCTATAACTAGAGGTGTGCGAGAACCAGAAAATGTCGGCCGAACGGAACGAGAACTTTATTCGGAATCGGATTCTTGAATATATCGGGATACCCAAGCATATTCCAGTTCGCGATAATGGTAGCCGACATTTTCGGGTTCTCGTACACCTCCCGTGTATTAACCTAAGAGGATATTCTAGTCTAGAAATTCGAAAATGAACCATTATGTTTCATGCCCTTAAAGAACGTGCGTCTCACCAGGTCATACAAATTTGAATATCGTACTGTGCCAAAATATCAAAACAACTCATTATTTTGATTATTAATTCTAGTTTCTGATTTATTTACATTTTTGATATTTTAATTCCGTGGTAAAAGAAAGGTTCGAAATTTAGCCTGAATACCGTGTTCTAGACTAGAATAACCCTTTAATCCCGACACACAGTATCCATGCTGTACAATCATACTAATATATCATATGTGTGTATTACACTGGAATTACCTTGAGTAATTCTGAAGCTGCCGATCGTTTTTCCACTTCAACCTCTAAACATTGATCTAAGAAATCTTGAAAAATTGCCGATAATTTATCCTTCTCTTTAATTTCGGGTTTACCATTGGTTGCAATCAAATATAATGCTCTCAAAGGATTCTCGTTCAAGTATGGTGGCTCTCCTTCTATCATTTCAATAGCCATTATACCCAATGACCAAATATCCACCTAGGAATTCGAAATAACTGATCAGTAATGCGGCGAATTTGACACGTTACTTTTCCGTTCGCGAAATATATCTACCTTTGGACCATACTGTTTTCTTGTAACTACTTCCGGTGCCATCCAATATGGTGTACCAACCATGGTAGTTCGTTTACTTTGTTCCGGTGAAATTTGTGCACAAAACCCAAAATCTGTTAGTTTCACCCCGCCGTCTAACCCAAGCAGGATATTATCAGATTTAATATCTCTGTGTATAACTTGATTACAATGCAGGAACTCCAAAGCTTGCAGGACCTCTCTACACACAGCTGCTATTTGACCCTCATCCATACAAGTCTCAGTCACAACATCAGTCAAACTACCGCCAGGCAAATATTCCATAACTACCCATAATTCTTCTCCTACAAGGTAACTATCCAAGTAATTTACAACGTTCGGATGTTTGTTCTCCCGCATAACCAATATCTCGTTTATTATCAACTCTTTCTTCGGTTGCTGTGAAAGATTCATTTGTTTTATTGCAACTTCCATCCCGGTCGATGTTTCGATTGCCGTATACACTGTTCCCGAAGCACTGAAAAATAGATAAAAAAAAGAATGTTAACGCATTTCAAGATAATTTTTTGTGTACAAACTAGAATATACCAGAATATACCAGAATGTACCAGCATGTACCAGAATATACAAGAATGTTACAACTTACCCTTGACCTATTTTTTCCATTTTCGTGTACTTTCTATTAGGATCGCCTACGCTCACAATTGTTCTCAGTTTCTCTAATATCTCATCATCCGACATTTTTTTCTTTCTAGCTTTATCGCTTTGCGTCGGTCTCGTTTGATCAGTCGTTGTCGATGTAGGAGTTGCTTGATTCTTGTTTCTATCCAATTGCGATTGGTGTGGTTGTTGTGGTGTTCCATTTCGTTGAGGTGAACCTAATGTTGTGTTTATCGGCGGCGGTGGTTCTTCTTCTATGGGCTTTGTATACTGTCGCAAGAAGTTGTATTGTTGTACTTATCCGCGAAAGTACACAAAACAAACCATACAATCTTTCGCGTGGACGTCGTTACTTACAATTGATTTTGTACGTTCCGGTCTAGCAGAAATTGGAGGTGGCGGAGGTTCATCTTCCTGTTCGGAACTGGTTGCACAAGCATCTGTTGGCGTACTACTGGGACTACTGCTACTTACTCTGTAAGTTTATTGTTTCTCAGCGAATATTTAATAGCGCCGGTTAAAAACTGTGAAAAAGACTCACCTGCTGAGCGAATGTTGAGAATGAGAACTTCCAGAAGCTTGTGACATTGCTTGACCACGAATGCTTCCTACTCCGGTTCCAACACTTATACCCATGCTTCTGGGACTACTTGCTCTTTCAATAGGAGCTTCAAAAGCAATCACATGTTTTTAATTTATACTCACTGAATTATTGATAATTAGAGGTGTGTAAGAATCCGAAAATGCCTTCTCAACCTGCCCCGACCATCAGGTGCTCGATATTTTCGGATTCTCTCACATCTCTGTTTAACCCTTTGCACTCGGAGCTATTTTAACTTGAAAATTAAACATTTCTTCCGACCTAGAATAATTCCATTCTATATGATTTTTTTCGATTTATGGATATGAAATTGATATAATACCTCACACATTACTTAAATGTTTAGTAATTGATTAGATAGCAACATATTTAATAATGTAAATAATATTTTGAATACTGATACAGCAATTTTTAGTGGTGACTCTGAGTCTAAGGCCATTCGAGTGCTAAGGGTTAAGGGGATAGTCTCGTTTCCAGCATTTCTTAATAATGCAAAGACGGAGTTTTTCAGTAGTCGAAAGCGCTAGATAGAAGATCAATCTAGGCCACGGTCGCCTTCAAAAGTTCTATTTTTACGTTTACGAGGCGTAATTTGCATTATTCGGCAGCGTAATTTGCATTATGCGTATTGCATTTGCAAATTACGCCTCGTAAACGTAAAAATAAGACTTTTGAGGACGACTGCGGCCTAGATTGATCTTTTATCTAGCGCTTTTGACTCCTGAAAAAGCCCATCTTTGCATTATCGAGAAATGAGAAGGCGCATCCAGCACCTTTGCAATCCAGGAAACGAGTCAACCCCCTTAATAATATGAATTCATTCTTAAGGAAATGATAGCTTACCAACTACTCCAACCATTTTTGTTGTTGTCATGTACTTGGAACCTTTTGTTTCTTTACTGCTACTGTCATACCAATTCAGAACATCTAATACAGCTTGCGGATTCTTCTTCTGTTCCTGTTTACTGATGTTACTAGACATAAGCAGCCTCGCCCAAGCTTCCGGCATTCCCTAGGATAAGACACAATGTTTTAGTATAATCATTTTTAATATTGTGTGTACATATACATGTAAGAGTAGAAACAAGTAATACAGGATCGCAAAGATGAATTCTCAAAGTTTTGGAAACTAAGAGAATATTGTGCAAATATAAAATATTTCAGAATCTAATTGACGTACGGAAGTAAGATTTTAAGCATTCAAACCAATGTGAAATTTTGTGTCGCCAGAAAGCAATAATATCGAATGCAACGTTGACTAAAGCATTTATTAATCTACTAAAGCAGCTATGCCTGTAATCTATTATAAACTCCAAATTTTGAATGACAAAAAAGAAAAATAAAGAAACAAATAATAATGTAACTTTATTAACCGCAACAGAAAACAAACAGTCAAATTATGTGTAGATATAATAAAAAGATGCAGACAAACTATTTTCTGTCGTTATTTGAAGTTACTTACTTTCAATGGCAGCTTGAAAGAAATACGTGTCTAGTTAGTTTTTCATGTGAAAAAATAATAGGTATAAGAAGCATCAGACAAATTACCAAATTACTTTTCCACAGTGTCCATACACATGTGACCAGGTGATGAAAATTTAATTTATTTTAGGTACGGAAAATCCATCAATATCTTATTTTTTCTAAGAAGAAAGTTCATTATATTAATCCTTACCAATACATTATAGGTCATTCACATAATTCTATGCAATGAATACGCGATGAAAATGAGTACATGATTTACGTATGAGATCTGATAACATTCAAACATAACATGAAACTTGAAATTAAAGTACACGCAAAATTTCATTAACTTCCAACTGTTGCAATGTATTTTACCTTCGCATTGTAAGCACGAATCAATTTTTCATTGTAGAAGCAAATCGTTTTAATTCTAAATGTTGATCGAACAATATTCGTCTTGCAAATGTTTGCAGCTTTTAAGTAGAGTAATTTATCAAACCAGTAATGTATTGAAATGAAATAAAGTTATTTTTACAGAATATTCATTTGGATACTCCGTACCATTGTATAGTAGCAAAGCAGGAAGCGAGTGCATTTTGAACAATAGTAACGAATCCCGAACAACAAAAAACTTACTGTAAATTCACCAGTGACTGCATCAAATCCAACATGCACCGTGTGTTCAAAGTTGGTGGGGTAACTGATGTTGGGCTTGTCCTTGTTTTCTTTTACCTTCATTTTGCTTTTCAATGTTTTTTTCTTACGTTCGTCAGAATCAGGTTCTTTTGGCAATGGACGCATATCCACTGGTAAATTAGGTGCGGATTCACTCCTGAAACATTTCATACATCTTTCAGTACACATGTTGTAAAGTATTTATATTCTAAATAACAATTAGAGAGTAACATTTATATTTCCATATAAATTAAGATAATTACTTTTACCTAATACGAAGAACAGAATTGTAAATAATATCTTATTCTCGATAAACACAGTAGCATATGTGATTAAATGATACGCAGCTTGTATTAAATCACAAAACCAATATTTAATACAAGTTATTTATACGCAAGTGCCACATCTTATATATTGCTTGCAAGGTGCAGAAGTGCAGCTGCATGGAAAGACTTGAAAGGATGGTCTCCCACAACAGAATGTCATTGCATCTGAACTGTAGGATTTTATTTTTAGCGACTACTAAATTAGTGCCTGTTCCTCTATTTTAAGGGGACGCAGATCTGTGCATATCGCGAAGAAAATAATAAGAGCTCACGGTATAATAAACTGATATTGGCTATCAGCATATGCGAAACAGGAATGTGTATGTTAGTCAGATTATATTTATATCGTACGATGCACAGTTACAAATGGTAAGTCATTGATCTATTCTTCAAGAATTCTTCTTATCGGCGTAAACATAATCCATACCGTACGTAAGAAACAGAAATTTATAAATGAAATATTACCTGTTCGAAGTAAGTCGCACAGGAGGTGCGGGGGGTTTATCTTCTTCATCTGACATTTTGTCTCTGCTCCTGTCCCTTTGTTGCCAGTCTATCCTACGTTGCTGCGCTTCTCTATCCTTCTACTCTGAGGTCTCCGTCGTTCGGCTGCCTCCTGCCACAGCTGTTGTTCGAACGTTTCGCAAAACTCCAAAAAGGAGACTAAGGTTTGGAATCGCAGTACGTACGGAATCGTTTCTGTTGACAAGACCGCCAACAAGTTCTCTGCGACAGGCCTAACGTCCTAAGAGCCATTCACCCCTACTGCCAAGTAAGGAGGCTGACCGTTCTCTTTCTTTTTTTTCTTCCGAATTTCGTGGATACTGGCTGACCGACGTTTCTGATACCGGCTCTGTATCACGAGCACGGGCAGAAGGACTTCGGGCGACCGGTGGACGACATGAAACGGGAGCAAGGGACAAAGCCCCTCCTCCGCGAGTGACAGTTTTGCAAAGCTAATCGACGTCGCTCGTTTATGGGTTTTGTTGAATTGCGCGAGTACTCGCTCTGGCGTCCTCGATCGGGTCAATGTCGTGTGGTTACAGGATGTACTCGAAAACGGGGGATAGACGAACGCCTCGGAAAGCGTGATTCACGCACGGGTGCAGACACCGCGCCGCATCCACGGATCCCTACCTCTTTTCCTCGCTCTCTCCCCGACCTGCCGTGTCAACCTCCCTTAGTGTCGCGATTTCTCTTTCGTTCTCCCGCGGCTCTCGTTTCACTCCTCCCTTTTTCTGTCCTCTCGCACTCGCGAAAGAAAAAATACGATTATATATCGTATATATACATACATATATATATATATGTACAGGTATATATGTATGTGTATGTATACATATATATTTATATGTGTATATGGCGCCGCTTTATCCACACGTCCGTGATGTGCCGCGTTCGGGCACGGCGGAGGCGGAACCACGCGGCGCTCCAAGTTTTATCAATGGCACCTCATCTCGTATATATGTAGAATCGACACCCGATGTCAACGAATCACTCCCTGTACTTCTCCACGACTTTTCGAGGCTGATAAGAAGTCTGAATCACCGCCGCCGTGGTCCTCTGTCACTGTACAGTGCTTCCACTGAAACACCGTTCACTACCCCTCTATCCTTCGTCTTTTCCTTTCTCTCTTTTACACACTTTTTTCACTGGACTATAGCGCTCTCCCTTTCGCTCCCACGTACGCTATCTTTCGCCTCGCATACTTGCAAGGTCTAATCATTAGTGCGTGCACATACATTTATATCTTCACCCACACCGATTGTTACCGTACTGGACACACGACACACGACCGACGGTCGTCTTTCTCGCTTTCTCTTTCTCTCTTGCTCTCTGTGTGCGTGGATACATGATTTGAAAAAAAATTTTAGAATAATATAGGTTGGAGCGGTGGTAATACTGCATCCGAATCAATTACAGGTCGGCCAACATGTTGGAAATGAAAATTCCGCATAGTTCATTGTGATTCCGACCAGTGTCGCTAGAGGAGAATTGACTTGGATCGAGGGGAATACAGTTACCCAACTCTCTGTCATTACCGGGTTAGTCATGATCACGGACTTAGAAAATACAAGGACCAGACATACTTAGATCCTTAGACTATATATACTTATAGACCCGGCATATACAGGTATAGGATATGTATAAGACGCAGTGTTCCAAGATAACGGAGTATCTAGTGCCCACACTGACGTCACAAGATAATTCAAAATTATGGATAGTGATATAAAAGCCAGATATTCAAGTATATTTATGCATTATTTCGTAAACATTTGGAAAAATGGTGCAAACTCGTTGCATAAAGAATTCTAAAAAACGACAAAACCGTGATACAAATATATCTTTTCACAAATAAGTATTTTATCGCAAATATATTGTTCTCACTATTCTTTTTTTAAATAAAGCAAGTTGTGAGGAAAAATAAATACAGATTTTATATAATAACGTCTACATTAAAATTTAGTTTTTTCATGGTATTGCGACTTCTCAACAGACTATAGCACTTTGCCCACATCCGTCATCTGGTAGATGAAGTAATCTTGAAACACAGTACGTTATCCGAAGCCGGATCTATAAGTGTGTATGGTGTAAGGTTGTTTCGAAAGAAAATTCTTTATACCTGTGTTCACATGCTACAGATAGATGCAGCTGATATTGCAGATGATATTGTATTTCCCCAATGAGAGGAATGGACACAAATTCTTGTCGCGTTTAGGGAAATTGCGCGACAATGTTTAGCATTGTTTTTCTTTATCGTATCTTTTCATAGCGTTGCAGTAACAATACGCTTGAAGTTAGTTATTAGCAGTCTACATTTACATTGTAAACGGAGAGGGTAAATCGTAATTTTAATATCATATATCTGTTTACTATCAGAGTAATCAACACCCACGCTCGAGTCGATCAATGTTTTTTGTGATTAACAATTTTTTAATCGCATTTTGCACTGTTATTGCGGAACGGAGAGACTGTTGTGTTTCAATTAAGTACATGTCACAAAGTAACACCTACATCGGTGATTCATAAAACAGTTTAGAATAACCTCGACATGAGATTATAAAAAAAAAGCTGGAAGTTGTTTAATTGTACGACGGTGTTATATGCTATTCAATGATTTGTTACAGGCCGATCAGAATTGATCAAACGATTATAGCAAAACGACGATTGCGCGAATAAATTTTTTTTATAAGTTCAAAGTTTAAACATTATCCAGTCAAGATGAAGAAGAAGGTACGTGCATAATTCTTTGAACCTTCTAGTAATTGAAGTGTCATACTTTTATCATAACAAGTACATTCTGTTTATGTAATAAATATTTATTTGTATTCTTAGGTTCTTTTAATGGGTAAAAGTGGCTCTGGCAAGACCAGTATGCGAAGTATTATTTTTGCAAATTATATTGCCCGTGATACACGCCGTCTTGGAGCAACAAGTGAGTAAAAGCAGCCTATTGTTTCTTCTTAAGGGAATAGATTTGTTTCCAGGATTGCAAGGATGCAGGATGCGCCTTCTTATTTCTCGATAATGCAAAGATGAGGCTTTTCAAAAGTCAAAATCTCAAAAGTCCTATTTTTACGTTTACATGGCGTAATTTGCATTATTCTGCAACATGTAGCTGTCGCAGCTTTATGCTTCCAAATAATGCAAATTATGCCTTGTAAACGTAAAAATAGGAAATTGGGGGCGACTGCGGCCTAGATCGATCTTTTATCTAGCGCTTTTGACTCCTGGAAAACCTATTTTTGCATTATCGAGAAATGAGAAGGTACATCCCGAACTCTTGCAATCCTGGAAACAAGACTACCCCTTAAACTAGTTCTTTGACTTCATATGTACTGATGTTATTCATGTTTGTTGCAGTCGATGTAGAACATAGTCATGTACGATTTCTTGGTAATTTGGTGCTAAACCTTTGGGACTGTGGTGGCCAGGAAGCATTTATGGAAAATTATTTTGCATCACAACGTGATAATATATTTAGGAACGTTGAGGTTTTGATCTATGTTTTCGATGTCGAGTCGAGAGAGCTGGATAAAGATATGCATTATTATCAAAGTTGTTTAGAAGCAATATTGCAGAACAGCCCCGAAGCAAAAATATTCTGTTTAGTGCATAAAATGGATCTGCTTCAAGAAGACCAGCGTGATGTGATGTTTAGAGAAAGAGAAGAGGACTTAAGAAGGCTCAGCTTACCTCTTGAATGTACTTGTTTTAGAACTAGTATATGGGATGAAACTTTATATAGGTAGATCTTTAACATTGCACTTCTACTTCATAGTATTCTAGCGTTTTATCTAATTCATTATATTTAGGGCATGGTCTTCTATTGTCTATATGTTGATTCCCAATGTGAAAGAACTGGAACAAAGTTTGAAACAATTTACAAATATTATTGATGCTGACGAAGTCCTACTGTTTGAAAGAGCAACATTTTTGGTAATAAGTTACTGTCAGAGGCAACATCATAGAGACGTCCATAGATTTGAGAAGGTTTCAAATATAATAAAACAGTTTAAGTTAAGTTGTAGGTGAGTTTGCCAAGGTATATTACTGGGTAATATATGTTACAAGAATGTTAATGTGTTAATGTGCTTATAAGATAATGTTTTCAGCAAATTGGCAGCACAATTTCAAAGTATGGAAGTTAGAAATACTAATTTCGCGGCATTTATCGATGTATTTACGTCGAATACATACGTAATGGTTATTATGTCGGACCCAGCAATTCGTAAGCATTTATAATTTATATATGTATTATGGTATTTATAATTATATGAGTGATTCAAATCAATTATTTGTTATTTCAGCATCGGCGGCAACGCTAATTAATATTCGCAATGCCCGGAAACATTTTGAAAAGTTAGAGCGTGCTAGTCAAAGCTCGGCTTTGAGTAGATAGAAATCAATTCGGCCCAGGCGCTTTGTCACCCGGGTCCAAAGTGGTAAGCGTTGTTGAATCTAAGAATGACTATGAATTCGGGTCACCAAGATGAGAGTACGATTGTACAAGACTTTCTTATTTATCTACCGAGATATATCAATAAGTTTGCTAATGATTTACTACATTCAGCATGCAAGTACTGATGTGAACGTAGAGATTATTGGGAGCTGAAAAGAAGTCTCCAGAGACGGTACAAGGGCAAGGGGAATCTTTCGCTCGGCACGCCTGTCTTCATCATCGATGCTTCCACAGTTCTAGTGTTTAGGCTTTGAAGGCACACACTATGTAGTATGTGTGACCGCTGAGGCAATATTTCGCTAGAGCCGAAAATACGCGAGACTCGGGGTGTGCCCTTCCCGCATTCTTTCCAAAAGACTTCTTTCCAGCTTCCGATAATATGTAACAGCAATCAATTTGAATAAAATTTGTAGTACAAGTATCTATACAACTTATATCGACAAAAGTCGATATGAAATTTGTAGCGATAATTACATGAAGGTACCAAGAGAATTATGTGCATCCAACGGTAGACGTAAAATGTAAGTCATCTAAGAACTCAAAATTTTACGTTTCTTCACAACGTAGCGGTATGAATCCTTCCATCGTGGAAGAATGCTCTCTATCTTGGCTCTTAGATCATTCATGGTTCCCCGGGTGAGCAATTTTCCTGGTTCCATGTTGTATGTTTCATTTTTGTACAGCAATTACTCTGGCCTGTCTCAAAGATGTATATTTTCTTACGTTATTCACTTAATATAATAATATACTAATTGTAAGGCTCATATTCAATTACAATGAAGATCGATGTATCGCCATTTCTCTCTGGATTTATGTAAATGATAGTGAAAATTATTATTATTATTATTAGTATAAGGAAATAAACGTTTAATTCGTATGGATTTGTAACGATAAAAGTGTTATAGTAAGATCTTGTGCTTTTAAACATGTATACTTAAGCTGTATTTTATATATGTACAAATAAAAAATGTAAAAATGCATTCGCTATACGAGAGAATAAATTCGAACAGAAAAGAAAATCTAGTGCGTTCTTGTTGGATAATATACTAATCAACAGTATGCGGATGCTTATGCATTTATGACTTACGAAAATTTTCGAAAAATGCTATAATATAAAATTCGATAGGGTTTTATTCTTTTTAGACGATTTTTCTTTGTTTTAGATCTACAATGGCTGTTCCCATGAAAACTAGGATTTTATTCCATTCGACTTTTTTAAAATTAGTCTATGCAGTATGCGCAGTATGCTAATCAACTAGTTTTCAAATAGTTTTACTATTTCTGAAGAACATTCGAATTTTCCGCCGTTCGATTGGTAATGGCGGATATATGATATTATCTTAGACCATATATACCTATAGACCCGGCGCAGATAATTTTCCCCTCGGCAAAGATGAATTCAGATGAAGTACCGCGTGACGTCACATTCTCGAAAGATGTATAAACTATGCTCATCGACAGTGCCTACGCTTGGCTTATATGAGGGGTGAGGGGGATCAGCGGGTGCGCCATCTACCCAGTACGCGGAAAGAATAAACAGGATAATTTCAAAGAATTTGGCATTTTATCATGAAATAATCAATTATAAACTGTATTTGAGCAAACTGGAGCAAACGAACTTGTTCAGGTTATGGTTCAGGTGTATAATGGCGTAGTGTCGGCGTCGGTCTGCCGTTTCAGCCATTTTGAAATTATCTTAAGACTTATCTTGTGACGTCACGCGGTACGTTATCTTTGCCGAGCTGCACTCTCGGTTTTCCTATACACATATTATACCTATGCCGAGTCTATAGCTATATGGTCTAAGGATATTATACATATGTGCTGTCATTACTTTTAGTGTTGACAGAGTCTAGTAGTGCCTCTAAACGTAATAATGGACAGAATAATCAAAGGAATCATGAAATACAGGAAATGTCACAGAGACGGAATGGTGAAACAATTTCAACAAGTCCGAGACCATCCCGAGGTGTGTCAAAATAGTTTCGTGAAAATTTCTCGTGATAGTGCATGGACATGTTAAATCTTTTGTATGCTAGTTATCAATAGTATGTATAAAACACAATCTTGAATGATTATTTTTACAAAGTCCAATGGAAAAATCTAATTTGTATTTGTATATCTTGGAATTTATTCAAAATTATGCACTTTTCATATTTCTAACATTTCAAGAAGAGAAACATGTCTCTTTTGACTGTGAACTCATGATACGACCTTGAGAATTACTGATAAAAGATACAAAACGTTCGTATACATACACGTGCACTTTTAAATCACTTGTAAAGGATAACATTATCTAACATCAATGAATATTAATGAAACTAAGACTTATGCATTAACAATAACTTCGTTAATGGAATAAACTGAAGTTCGCATAATTATTTCGTTTAACTTTTTCGAACGAATAAAATATTTTTGAGATCTAAAACATTTTATTGTTTTCACTTCAAGAGCTAACTGTGTGGATTTGTATCATTTTATTATTACTATTTTAATTTAACAATAACTTCGTTAATGAAGTAAACTGAAGTTCGCATAATTATTTCCTTTGTTTTTTTTCGAACGAATAAAATATTTTTGAGATCTCAAACATTTTATTGTTTTCACTTCAAGAACTAACTGTGTGGATTTATAACTTTATTTTATAATTACTTTTTTTCATTTAGTCGTATACTATTTATTTATGCGATTTACTTTTTTCGAATTATTTGGAATGAAATTTTAAATGCATTTTAAATGCATTTGGAAGAAAATGAAAGAAAAATATTTGAATCCATAATATGACTCATTACTGACGTAATTGACTTCTGTCGTTGCTCTTATCACAGCCAAAAGCAGTATTCTTTACCTGCATGGACTCCCGGATGATCCCAACTAGATTTACGGAAACGAACGTTGGGGACATGTTTGTCGGTACGACATTTCACTGAAATATCATTTGTTCGAACGTGAAGATTACTTCATCGTCTTTGTATTGCGATGCATTTCACTATCATTGCAATGAGCATCGATATTACAGACTCATTCTAAACATTACTTTTCCAATTTAATTATAACAAAGTTTTACTGAGTAATCGAATTTTACGATAACGCAATTTTACATGTTGCGATGTACAGGTCGCCTCACAAAATGTTTTATCAATTAATCATTAAATCGAAATAATCGCGAATTTTTATAATTCGATCATAAAAAAATTGATTTAAAATGCGATTACATATAAATCTTTAACCCTCTGCACTCGAGTGGCGTGACTCGGAGAGGCGCCACTAATAATTCTTATACCATTATTCAAAATATTTGTTGCATTATTCAATTTGTATTCAATAAATTACTAAACGTATTTAATATTTTAATAAACCATTGAAACTATTTTACGATGTGTTATATCAGTTTTATATCGATAAAATTAAGAAAATCATATAAAATGGAAATATTTCAGGCCAGAAGAAAAATCCGGTTTTCGAATTAGAATAGCTCCGAGTGCAAAGGGTTAATATTCTCTCAAATGTAAAGATTATTTTCTAGAATAAAATTGTGAAGAAATGTATAAGTAGATAGTGGATCTTTATGCAAAATAAAAATGTTCTACCCGACTTTCAACAAACTGGAGTGAAATGGAAATTGATTTTCTTTCTTAATACGATTAATAGGTTGAAAATAATATAATAGTATTTTTAAATTCTTCTCATCTTTGTCGTAATGCATAAAATCTGCTGCTTAATAAGAAGTAAAAAAGGAGTTTGTTGTTGTTCATTAGTTTTTGAGAAAACGATTGGTAGAGTTGTAATGAGACATCCTGTAGAATAAACTACCGAGTAGGTAATTTCTAGTAGAATAAATAGTAACTTTGAATTTTTCTTTTTCAGTTAGAAATGCTGGTAACATTATTCCTCACTCTCAGCATTTCGTGGACGAGCTGACCATGTGCGAACCCGCTGCTTTAGAACTTGGCTGTGTGGTAAACAGCATAAGGCACATTATAGTTTGTGGACACAGCGATTGCAAAGCTATGAATTTATTGTATGCCTTGCGGGACGAGGAATTTGCCTCCAAGGTGAGATTCGTTTGACAATTAAATTAAAAACTAGAATAAAAATACAATTGACTTTATACTGGAAGAAATTGTAGTGTCGGTTCAGAGGAGTCAATTGTTCAGTAAGAATTAAGTAAATCCATATTTTACTCGCTGCAATTCTAATATTTCATTTTTACAGTGTTGTCTTAAAAAAAGGTTTGGACTCGTATTGACCTTCCTAGGGACAAAATAGTCATTCAAAGTCACTCAAGGTCACTCAAGGTTACCATCCCCTCCATATTACCTTACATAACACTATCCTCCAATTACCTTATCACTAGACTGCAGATGTTTATGCAATTTCCAATTTTTATAGGCAAACTTTAAGATAGTGGGATCAAATGATC
Organism: Lasioglossum marginatum; assembly: GCA_028455795.1. Taxonomy (NCBI): domain Eukaryota; kingdom Metazoa; phylum Arthropoda; class Insecta; order Hymenoptera; family Halictidae; genus Lasioglossum; species Lasioglossum marginatum. The sequence continues at coordinate 2,759,451 of CM052245.1, forward strand.
TTCAGTGGTAATAGCTTTGTAGATTTGAAAGAAATAAAAATCGTACTGAATACTATCGAATTTAATATTCTAGTATTTCTTAAAGATCTGCAGTCTACTTATCACATTATTCTTTTGTACATCCTCGTGACTTAAACGATTAGAGAAAAAATTTCGAGCAATGCTTACGAAATATTATTAAAATATTGAAAATATAAATAATAGCGTTGGCATTGCTATGTTGTCTTTTAGGCGAACAGGAGAATATCACCGCTAAGAGCGTGGCTGTGTGCACATGCGAGCAACAGTTTAGCAAAATTTCAGCAGCTTGAAGTCTCGGGCTTCCACCAACCTATTCTTTTTCAAGCTGAGACACCACTGAGGAAGTTTGTAGCCTACATTGACCCAGAAGATAAATTTAGTATAGAAGATAAATTGTCTCAAGTTAGTCTTACATACACATACAATTTATTTGTTCAAGTTCGTTAATCTTTATGAACTCTAGTGTATATAAGAGAATAGAGATATTAGAGTATAACTTAATTAATTTTAACTGTGGAAATGTTTCTCATTTCAGATAAATACTCTTCAACAACTGCAAAACGTGGCTTCCTACGGATTTTTAAAGAAACGATTGGAGAGACATGATCTGCATATCCACGCTCTATGGTTTGATATCTACACTGGCGACATTTATTACTTCAGCAGAGGGCACAAACGATTCGTGGAGATAAACGAATTGACAGAGACGCCATTGCTCGCTGAGATTAAAAAATATTATTCATAGAATATTTTATATTCCAGCGATACGCCTCGTCTAGATCAATAATCTCAAAACTCGTTGTTGTTTGAGACTGAGCAAATCGAATTCGGCGAGGCCTTGAATAATCTCTTAACGTATAATTACTGCGGGTTATATACTCGTTACATCGAAGACCACATTATGTACCTGAGAGTGAAAGTAATGGATTTTCTTTCTCTTAGTCTTTTCTTTATTAAGACTAAGATTATAAACTTGCTTGCACAAAAACAGATCGATATAGTAGTGCCAGATATATATTTATATTTATAACTAATATACTTGGTGCGTATTTATTTTGAATAACGTGTAAGAAAAATATTGCATATTTTTACTTACATGAAAATATTTACCTACAGTGTTCATGTTAAGCGGAGGAGACTAATTTTTCTTCGAGAGGTAGATGAAAAATAAAATATTTTGGAAATATATAAATTATAAGAATATTTTAAGCACACAAATTCTACTATATTTTATGTATTGTTATATATATATCGTCCATACATTTTATCTGCATGTATATTTTTAACAGTTTACATAGTCTCTTATATACACGCAGGAAGTACCTGTACAATACATATTTACTGTTGATGGGATCATCGTTGCGTTTTACTTCATTATTTCCTCGATTTCCTACCCAATAAATATAGAATTTTCAGTTATGAGAAAAAATGCTTTTGTGAAAATGTATCGGTAAAAAAACAGAAATTTTGTCATTCTCTCGCAGAAAAATTTGCACGGATATTTGTTTCGATATTTTTAAACGTACTTGTTCTTTCAAATTGGAAATAAAGAAATAAGAAGCGGAGGACGTACTATACTGACGGATGGACGGTTTCGTGGCCAGGCTAACTAGAGCATGCCACTCCCGAAAGAGAAAGCAAAACAACGAACCAAGGTGTAGAATTAGGATGATAAGTACGGTATCGGACGTTTCAGCGAATCTATTGACACAATATACGACAGGTATTTGCACCTGCTGCAATTCTTTTATATAAATATACCCCCAGTAATAAAACATATCGTTTCAATTAAATGATTTCTTAAATTGTTCATTCGCTTTATTTCAGATTCAGAGATATAATAATAAATTCTATTAAGAAGAACCTATATAGGCAATAACTTTCATTACTGGCTGTACGTGAAAAAGGAATATTCCTTCTGCCACGCAAATCGAGAACAAAGGGGTATAACATCCATAAAACATCAAATAACATTAAAAGCCTAATTGTTATTCGATTTCTCAGTATTCTAAAGGAACACGCAAGAATGATTTATAATTGGGAGCGAACGAGACGCGGCGCGGCGGTTTGTTTGCAAATTCAGAGAATTTCGATGTTAATTCAGAATTTCTCCTTTCGGATCCATAATTCAATGTCTGGGTGGTGTACGCGCGTCTTCCAACGTCTACGATCTACAAGCGAGGCTGTCGTCGCTGTGTTATGAGCTCACGCATACGGATCCCCGGATCTCGTAGATGCACACGGAAAACGGTTCAAGCAGCTCGCGCTTTTCTATGTGTTTCGCGGTAAAAGTGAAGAGGATTCGCTTCTCTGTCTAGGCGAATCGTACAGTTGAGCCGGTTAAGCCGGTCTAAGAACTGTGACGAACACTGGCATCGTTGCCACTACCAGTCGACCACAGGATATCGAAGAGCCCGCTGCTAAATGATAGCGTATCGTGCATCCTTCAAGGATTTTTCTTCATTAACACCGCGCCTTCATCTTTTTTTTTGTCACGAGCACAACCTTGCGCTGATTTATCCTGACTAAAAACGAAATTTTTTTCAAGATAAAAGCAGTCTTCAGCCAGAGTTGTGTTGAATTACGATTGAATTACATCACGAATTATAGTTATAAAGCAATTCAATTATATTGTATTCGATTATTTCATAATTCGAAATTCAGTCGCTTTATTCAATTAAATTACTATGTAATTCGTTTTAAGAAAACATCCACATGAACATAAACATAAAATTGGGTTGTCCGTGAATGCAAAACGGAAGAAACGCGGATAAAAATGAAAGATATTTTTCACATTAAGCGAGCAATGTACACATTGAGTAATTTACATTATATTGTATTTCAATTACAGTGTTTATCGATTACACTCACGATTCGCGTAATTAGCAATTAAATTAAGGGAAAGGTTCGAATTCTACGAATTACATAATTCAATTACAATGTATTTAAATAAGCACAGCTCTGCCGGAAAGCAGAGTTGTGTTGAATTACAATTGAATTATAGCTGACATTTTTCACAAAGCTAACGCGGAGAGGAATAATAATCAAAATAATACAGTTGCCTCTGGATTTCGGTGACGCTTCAGCTACCTCGAATATGCGTCGAATTCCAAAGACGAAGTTGCGGCAAGCGTTTCCACCTTTAAATTGGATTCGGTTGCGAAATTCGGGTGCACGGTAGTCCTCGAGCCCGTTTACCTGGATGGTGGACAATGTTGTTTACAGCGGGCAGTATTGACAAAGAATTTGCGTAGTTTTGTGGCCGGAGGCTGGACCGTGCATTCTGTTAGAGCGACGGGGGGTATTCCTCAGGTGAACCAGGAAGTCGAAAAGAGGAACGGGACGCTCTTTCAACAGTTTCAACCCTCTTGTTCACCGCAATTTTTCAGCGCGTCGCTTCCGCGTCCGCATTGCCTTTTGTTCCGCAAACGGCGGAACGAGTTCGACTGAAATATTGTCCGACCGTCGGTCCGGGAGTATCCAGGAAAATTGGGAAAGGGATGCTTCCGTGATCTAATCTGACCAAGTCCTGGAAACAGGCGGTTCTCGCAGTGCATGCAGCTTTAATCCTTTGTACTCGAATGGCGACTCTGACGCGCCAGTCAAAATTGCCATATCATTATTCGTAACAGTTTTTAAATTCTTCTGTATTCTAGAAATTGCTAGAAATTCAAATGTCGTATGAGAAAACAGGCTCAATTTCATGTGAATAGTGTAAAAAAGATTGTATAGAATCAAAATCTTGATTTCGGAATTAAAATTGCTCCGAATCCAAAGGATGAATCAAGTACAAGTGCACTGCGGATTGTATGCGTTTATGCTAGATATGTGTAGATCATGTGCAGAACACTGAGAATATTTAAAGAAGTTAAAAGCGTTGTTACATTTTGGAATTATCGGGAGAAGAAGCACAGTTCTACTTAACTCCTGTTGTTTGCAATTGGTGCAAACAACTATTATTTTGCGAAAAATCTAGTAGATTTCCTTAGTACCTTTTTCTTCGCTCGATGCACAGTGGCACAGTATTTCGCCCGAAAAGCTGAATGAAATTATTGCAACGTTATTTATAGTCTCAAGGTCATAATATTATACAGGGTGATTCTGGGAAGTGGGACAAGTTACTGCTCTTTTTAAGTAAAAATAGAAGAAAATTCTAACTTCGACTTTTGGCCAACTTTCGCGGCCAAATACTCCGCTGTGCGATGCATAATAGTGTCGACTTGATTAATTTCGTAAAATAGATCCTAGGGAATAATAAAAGCAATGAGATAGTGCTCCAAAACATTTGATCGACAGCGTAAGCCTCCGAAAAAGATTGGAAGTGAACGTTGTTAATTGAATCTCGGCGTGGAGGTGGCCACTGTTGTTTTACAGGAAAACGTTCCGCCAGTTGTTTTGCCATTTCTCGATATACCGAGCACGCTCGGTCTGGCATTTTTCTAGACGGCGATTGGATAACATTCGTTGTATGAATTTATTCGGTACGTTAATTAATTACGCGGATAAGCCGTCGTTAATTTTTCTACGGTCTACGGGCCTTCCTCGCCACGAAACCGACTCGCTCGTGTATAGGAATAAGGTTTCGGAAAAATAACCGAGCATGACGAAGTAGTAATGCCACCGAGGGGCTGTAGCGTGTTATGCTTCGACACACACCACTGACCACGCACTCTTTTTCTTCGGCCAGTCTAAAACGAAAGAAAAAAAAAAGGAGATCGTGCGAAATCATGACATCGTTACTATCTCCCGTGCATCGATCGCTGGATCTGTCAAAACTGTTCCATTTCGAACGTCACGGATTACTTCTAATTGTTTTTCGCGTCGATCGGTTGCAAAAGGCTCATTCCCACAAGACTGTACACCTGCGTCTTTAATTATGAAACGTGCGTCTTTGTTGTACCGCGTTTTAAACAGTTTCTATGGTAAATACACTCCCGCCCACAAATCACCAGAAACTTATTCAAATTTGGATGCAGACGATTTTTTGTTATTAAAGGACTTATATTATGAAATAAAAATGGTACTTACTAATTTTTTCGAAGTATCGAAGTTTCGTGTAGAGAACATGTAAATCAAATCTGACCAAAAAATATCCTATATTTTCGAAATTTTCATTATCATTCTTATATTTTCTAATTTTTTAAATTTAAATGGAGTAATTGTTTTCCAATTTGGCTTCCAGAGCTGTCCATAATCATCCCACAATTGCTCAATCTATTGTTTCCAACATTTACTCAAATAGTATATAGTACACTGCTGTGCAAAAGAAAGATGCACCCGACCATATTTAACATAAAAAATCAAATAAGAACACAGTAAGTTTTGAAAAGGGATTCCGCTGTTTAATTGAATAGTTCTGAGAATACATGTGTTATTGCGGATTATCTAATACTTTAAATGCAATAAATCAATCATTGTAGAATACAATTTCTACATAAAGATATTGTTTGTCATTATATCTTATAATTATACTGGGTACTTCTTTCTTTTGCACAGTAGTGTATATGAAGCTTGTACTCTTAATTACCATTTTGTTGAAGATAAGTACAAGTGTCCGGTGATTTATGGACGGGAGTGTATATGGACAATCTGCAGTTGTTGTCGAGCTATAATATTCTAATGATATTGGGCGTCCAGGTCGTCCAGTAAAATGTAGGATCGAAGAGTCATGTTCTGGATTGAAGTGATTGCGTTGCACGGGCGGGCTTCGTTGGCCTAATCTTCTCGTTAAAGAGAACACCGCACCGGGAGCGATTAGGCTTGCCACTCGGGCAATCCTGCGCGCACGAATTCACGGAACGGCAGAGGAAGGGCAAGACGCGAGAGGGCAAGGGAAAGAGAGAGGTTTTTCGTACAGGTTGCGCCACGATTATACAGTTAAACGTTAGCCTAACGGTCGTGCTCAGAATTTCGGGCATTTGAAGCCGACGAATAGACACGCACACGGTGTACGAGCCCCAATCACGGGACCTATACCTTGACATTCGACAGACGGATGGAGGAAATTGTGTCAAACTCGCACCACTCGTGACTTCCTCGACCTAAATCCACTGGCCGCGCATCAGTGGAGGTTCGATTAAGGAAATGGGGAAAAGAAAAGACTCAATCTATTCCTACACAGTCTGTATTTCTTTCCTTTTCACGCCGACTTGCGTGATTCGGCCGACACAAAGATATACGGTTTCGAAAAATACAACAATAATACTATTAGGGGTGAAAATCGTCCCGTCGCTTAATAACCTAGCAGTTGAAGAAGTGACGTAAAAGAACAAAGAAAAGGGGTGAAAATCGTGGTTTGTTGGTCCATGAAAAAAGTTGATCATTGCCGTTGAATAATCCCTTGAGAAATTCTCAGCTATGAATCATAAACGTTTAAAATCTATCGTAGGTAACCTGTTAACACGTTCGCTAATTGTTCTTAGCAACATGTCCTCTTGCGAAATAAGAAAAGCGATTTTGTCACACGAAAGGTACATTCTCCAAATATCGTGCTGTGATATACAGGATGGTCCATCTAAATGTAGCCACCTAAATATTTCCTTTTCATTTGTTATGTAATCGCAAATAAAGGAGACATTTAGGAGGTTACATTTAAGTGGATCACCCTGTATAGTTCTAAACAACGATATACGAATTTACATGAAATATATGATTGTGATATCTTTGTAGGAACGACGTAGAAATTGCGACAAAACTTGGAACTGACAAGTGATAATCCGTCAACCGGACGATCCGAAGACGAACACCTACACAGACACAATTCTAACGAGCACGAGCGATTCTAAGGAATTCGCTGTAAATGTTACGCTGTAAAACAAATCAGAAAAGTTAGCGGATTATCGTTTGCCGCACGGGCTATCGTGTAACTCGCGTTTCCGGGTTAACAGGTTAACGTTGTATTAACCGTTCAATAGCTGTGATTAGTGCCAGCTTTAATAATTACAGTTGCTTCGTAATATTGATTACTTCGAGGCAGTTAATAGTTCTCCGGGTAGCATTCGTTTAGCTACAGATTCTTGAACTCAATAGAAATGCATGTGTTAGTCCGCGCCGCAATTTATCGGCGTTTCTTGCCGCGCGAAATGAGTCAAGCCGTTTTTATCCGCTCCTATTTATGCTCATGCGAGCATCGAGGTTTGAAAAATTGTGAAGTTAATAGGTTAACGATTCGGGCTCGAGAATTCCTTGATAACGATGTCCTAATACCGAAAACTGTCGATATCGCGTTCGAACGACAGAATCTGCAGATAGTCGGCAAAAGTATGGCAATATACATATAAGTAAATGTACTTTTTTTTCGGAAGTGTATAGAATGTCCTTGATGAGTCCTTGCGCGGACGTTGCAGGCCGAAGGACTTGCTCGTCGTTTCGCTTCGATTCGTGCCGAGAAAAATGATCGTGTTTGTATAGAACGGCAATTGGCCAATTCCCGCCAGCGCAGTGTGTCGAATGTCCCCCAATGATATCGTCTATTTTTGCGCAGGACTCGCAGAACGTAACGGTGGTGTGGCCACGGCGCGGCGTAATTATAAAATGTTGCAACGACAGCCACCGCCGCCGCGCCGCGCAGGTGCAACGAACTCGCCGAATGTGCCGCGCCGCGCCGGCCACTCAACAGCCCAATTATTATGAAACATCATACGTTTTGCGAACGATTGCTTGACAGACGGATCCGCTCTTTCGCCGGCGCGGCGTTCTTGAAGAAATTCACGCAGCGAATTTTCAACTGCCTATAAGCGCGCGAACAGCTAAACGCGTGTCGAGAGAAAAGTTTACCCGCACATGGTATTGGATAAACCACAATCTTTTTGAAATTCTGCAAGTTTAACCCCTTGCTCTACGATTTATTTGACGGTTTCAGTGATTAGAACTTCTTCGTAATTCGTATAATTTCCTAAAGAAGGAGAAAATTTATATCTCTATTGTATGCTTATATATTCTCCAATAACTGTGCATTAACAAAACCAAAGTAGAATTTTATTTCGGTTCAAAGGAAGTTAGTAGCATACATATTTATTCGATTCTATTTAGAATCTTCATCACGAGTCAGACACGATATTGTAGGGAAAGGGGTTAACACAGATTATCAAGGTTGAAAAACGTTCGTTACTTTATGCCTATATTGCGTTATTTAAACAATCTTGAAGCGTCAACGATAAAGGCGCAACGCGTCGGTGAAAAATAAGTACAACACAATTTAGGGCGTAAAATATTGAGCATCTTCAATCTAGTGTCGCTGGGAAAGCAGCAAAGGGGCTGAGCACATAAATTTCATTTTCAGAGAACATTCATCGGTTTAGCTCACTGTGCGCCGTCCGTAAATTCGGTGATTCGGGGAAGCCCGTTAATTGTTCCGAGCGTTGTTAATGCCATCAATGTGTGGCTCCCGTGCTTTCACTCGTGCACGCGTCTAACACGCGAAACCGGCATAAGAAGATAGCGATCGGGCAGATTAACAACAGCCTTCCACGAGATTTGCGCTGATTTTTTGTGTCCGGCTATATAAATGGCAGCGCAGGTAACGTCAATATACGGCGAGCATATTTTACGCGGCGGTTGTGGCGCAACGTGTGGCAGAACAACGTTATGTAAAATCCGAGCAAAAATCGCGGCCGCCTCGCCATGGAAAAACCGCCGTGTTCAACCGTGGTCGCTGAGAACCCTGAGGATACCTACTTGCCTACAGTACCGAGGAATTGGGCACCGACCTGGCCGATTTGTCACGATCGTTCATTCGTGCCTTCTCGAATCACCGATTCTTTTTTCTTTGAAATCGACTGGCGCAACGCTACGCTGCCGAGGCTGCTCACGCATCTCGGTTTCACGCCTTCGAAGAAACAGAAGTAGGATCGGGATTACCACACGGGTGTTCCTTGTTTCCAATGTTGAAAAATGTGATCGATAAGAAGATTGTAGGTTTTTAAAATGAAAATCGTCTAAGTCGAAGAAGTATTAGGTTGTTGCATATGAAATGTCCGATTTTAGAATGCAAATGTCGCAATGCGGTTTGATCAAAACATACTATTACAGTTGACAGGTTCATTGTATGTCATTTTAAGATACAAAGTTTACGATCCTATCTTCAATTTTAATTTACACATAGAAATTTTCTTTTAAATAGATTTGATTTCAACATCAATCAGTGCGATTATCCCGTGCTCTTTTATAGACTGCGAATTTTTTGCATTCATGGCAAAAATAAGCGGGTGCAATTTAAAACAGTAAAAAGGTTACAATGATTTAAGAATGCTAGTCTACGTATTTTTCTCAGTTTGTTAAAATTATTAAAGTGAGAATAAACTATTTATGTGGCTCCAGTCACTTGCGATTAAAAAGAACTAGAAAATAGAGATGACAATTTTGTAAATGAAGCATGTCAGTGACCGAAAAATTCAATGTCTACCTACATGATTGTAGGTCTACCTACACTGCCTACTTCAATGTCTACATAATACAATCAAGAAACGTGTGATTCTTTGATCAATAAGAAAAAATTTGCGGTTGTTTAACTTGGACATTCCATATGCAACGACCTTATAGAATGAATAAAATGTGTTTCCTCTTTGAATGATTTTAACGAAAGTTGAAGACAGGTTTTGCAGTCGAAATTCACCCTTTTGCAAATCAATTTCAACCTTTTACAAATGAAGTATTTTTAAGCAAGTCTTTGTAAAAAAAATCAGATCAAATGTGAATTAATTGTTAAGAAATTCAAAATTTTATTTATTGCGAAGATGTACATACGTCAAATACTTATTTAAAAGTAGGTATGATAAACACGAGTAGGTGTAATTTAGAATATTAAAAACATTAGACGAATTTAAAAATACTTTTATATCAGAGTTTCAACCTATTTTAAATTCTTTTAATGTCCATAAAATTTCACATCGACTGTCCATTTGTCTCATAAATTGTATAAAATCAGTGATAAGTAGACTGCGGATGTTAATGCAATTTGCAATTTTTGTAGACTAATTTTAACAAACTCGAATCACATAAGACTTTATTTTCCGTGGAAGTAGCCTTTTTACATTTGAAATCAATTAAAATCGTACTAAATTTGCTCATATTTTCTATCCTAGTATTGAAACTTTTCAAGAGCCATAATTGCATAAAGGTCCGCAGTCTAGTGACAAGTTTCCTATTAGAATGTTTGAAATGCCGTTTAACAGATTTCCAGTATCAGAATGACAGCTTCCAGTATGAAAATTCAAAGACGTCCATCAACTGAAAGATAATCTTTTAAATCACCGAACAACCCACAATTGTTCTATGACACATGACCTACCATTAGATGGTACCGAGTGTCCAAATCCTCATGACCGGTAGCGTGTATCATTCTTACAATATGGCGATCGATCAAACGCGATGAGGAGGAAGAGAGAACACACACACAGAGAGAGAGAGAGAAAGAGAGAAAGAGAGAGAGAGAGAGAGAGAGAGAGAGAGAGAGAGAGAGAGAGAGAGAGAGAGAAAGAGAGAGAAGTCCATGGCCGTGACTTCCAGCAGCCCCAATTTCTCCTTATCAAGGATCGGCCGCGGTTTTCTCCGTGGCGGACGTGTAAAAGATATGAACCGGTAGGACACGTGCGGTGCGTAGGTCTTTGGTGCGTGAGCGTGCAAGTTCAAGAACAATGGCGCTTCACGATCTGTATAATGTAGGTACGATTTTGCCAGGCGATGGTGCTGGCTTATTGTTGGTGGTAGCGACGGGCGGTAGGGGCGGTGGCGGCGGGCAGCTCTCGTGCCACTGACCCACAAACATACTTACCTATGTTATACTATGCTGCTATATACGCCGGTTCTCTGCCGTTGTCGCTATGCCTTAATGCCCGTACACACCGCTCTCTTGCTTGTTTGCTTCCTCACGCCAGGCCCCAGACGTTTCTGTATACGTCGTCCTTGGAAGATTTACTTGCGGGCGTGATCGTGTTCCCGATCTGCCGCCTCGTGAATTTTTCATTCGGTACCTGTGCGCCACCATGAAGCTGAAAGTAACTTCTACTCGAAGGGAGCCCGGTAATTGTATGCTAAATGCGCTCAGCAATGGATCTCGATCGCTTCGCGATTCGAACAAGTCCATGCCTCCATGATTAGAACCGGACGGGCTGTCGATCGATGAAAGTCGAAAAGAAAGCTGTAATCGATAAAACTATTTGCAACGAATTTGCACAAGAATCGCTCTGTTCAGTGTTCGTCATCTCGAAACACTACATTTTAGTGTCGATTCGTATGCATCGTTAGAAGTTGCGTCTTATGCAAGCATCGAAATCACCGCAGACGAGAGATCAACACACGTTCCCATTTTGTCTATACACATTTTTCTCCGCAATTTCCTATTCGGTTGTGTGAAACGATCCTTTTAAAACGTCTATCATGATTCTTGAACTGAAATTTGGGTTAGAAGTTTGTGAAATGAGTCAGTTCTCGACGTGTCGCGCGGAGTCATGTCTTATATGGTCGTTGAAGTCTCCGCGCACATGTCCGTGCGCGTTCCGCTTCCTCGTGCTTGTTTCTTCGCGATTTTCACGTTTACGTTTGTAATCCTGTTCAGCTCTATTTGCCAGATTTATCGGTATTCACAGATCAAATTGCGAAACAAGACAAATTTACTTCGTTAACTTTCGAGCATCTATTCTAGATTCAGCAAGTACTCGGCCCGGCACTGTGACTAATTGCAAATACCTACAAAAATAACAATTTGTAATTGAAATATTCGCTGATATTAGAAATGCGAATGTTCCGAGTTCGTTTCGTGCTGCTTTGTGAGTCTGCCAGCAGATAAGTCGTGTTTTCGCGTGACTCCGATCGCGGCCGGAATGAAACGAGCTTATTCAGCAAATTACCAGAAAAGTGGCGATGTTTAAGCGGGTATCTTGATCGTGAAACCGAGAAACGAAGAACGAGTGATTTTGACCTATCTGGTACCTCTAGTGTTAAAGCACGGATCTAGGCAGAATTAAATTGAGATCACGCGAAACTAGCGTGAAAAACAAGAGTCCATGAAGATTGCTGGTATCCGCGTAACTGTGCCCGGGAGAGACGCGCTCGCGTGTAATCCTTGTCTACGTATACGCCCGCGTTTTACTCTCCATCTCGATTGGCCCACTTGGTAAACAGGACAAAACTGGAAGAGCAAGGCTGGGTCCTGAGTCGTGGCCACTGAAGAAAGAGGAGCCCGATCCGCTCGACTTTTTTGCCAACATCACGGACCCGAGACGAGCCGAGGCTCGCGATGGAAGGAGTCAGGAAGCTACGGAACGGAAGAGGAAATCCACGATCAAATCGTGAACAGTTTGTCATCGCTCTGCCGCTGGCTCGCTCGAACCAGGCGACCCACTCTTGGTTTTTGATGACTGTCCACCTGGAAACAATCTCTCTCCTCTGCGCGACACGCTCCGCAACTTATCTTCTTGAAAATTAATTCTTGCCTTGATTCTTGAGCTATACGTTGCAATAGTTTCGCGTCTACTGCTTCTCAAAAATAGCTGTACGAAAGATTCTTAGTCCGAATATTAATAAGAGTCACTATACACACATGTGTACATATTTTTATTTTGTTATATCGTATTAAATATGTTTTCTCAGAATGGCATTTGAATCCGTTATGAGCGATATTACCGGAAGTTCAATTTTCTTAAAAATTCTTTTATATTAACAATCGAGTGCTAAATTCGTGATACTTTATCTTTAAAAAATTACATACAATTCAAAAATTTTTTTTAAAATACCACAAACTTGAAGATTGAGACCTCCGCTTTACGACGACACCACATAAATTGAGGACTTTTTTGCCACCTAGATTGGACATTCGGTATACTGTGTGTCGGTGAAAAATAAGAATAACACACAGAGAAGCAATGGAGGGGCTGAGCGCATAAATTTCATTTTCGTAGAACATCGAACACAGTTCGCAACCCACTGTTCGCATGAAACAAATTCGTGTGTTCGATGTCCGCCGGTTACTTCCGTTTCGTAACGCCGCTCGTTCCACTTTGCCGCCGAGATCGTAATTAATAACCACGCTCAGCCAATCGTCTCCTTCTTTTATTATGGAATTTAGGACGCTTTTTGTCGACGGTTTTTGATAAAAAGATTTTACGAGAACGAGCCGGGGGCCGGGGTTATTTTTACGATCCGAGCCGCGGAACACCGCATACCACGGATCGGGCGCTAGCATAATCCCTTCTTTTCTTTTCTCTCTCTCTCTCTCTCCTTCTCTCGTTCACTCGTGGTGAACCCAACTGGGTCACATTTTCATCGGTAAACGGTAGGACAGAGAAGCGGACCTTTACCTAGTTACACTTTCGAGAATCGGGATGCTAGTATACTCCGGAACGGCTCGCACTCAGTGTTGCCCAAATTTCTCCCCTCCCCTCCCCATTCCTCTATATACCCAAATCCGGAACCTCGTTTTGGTATACAGGGGGCCCCCACGCTCCTCGGAATGTCCTCATTTTTTTCGGGGCCTTGGGGTCTCAAAGACAGCGTGACTTCCTCAACGTAATAACCGGGAACCGCGAGGCAGCCTCGCGCGAGCATTCGGCACCGGTTGGCTCTTCGAATTCTGTCGACGTATCACCGACAAAACTGTTCTTCCACCTTGTTCTATCTTGTTCCACCTTTTTTTACCTTCTGCTACCGTCTTCCTACTAAGGGCCCTTCGCCGTGACACACTGTCCGCAGCTAGGCCGGAATGAGTCCTACGCTGGCTGAAGCTGACGTTTTGATTTCGATGTGTGTCAGCATGGCCGAGTACACGAAGTACAGTACGACCTCGATTAACCAAACACCTGATGCCCGACGGCCCTAATAGCCCAACATGCTTCAAATTTAAATACCTCTTGGATAGATGTACCTGGATAAATAGATATATTTATGGCCAGTGACATAGATTAAGTATTCTGGTGTTATAGATTTTGCACTCTAAATTCATCCTTTCGCAAGTCAAATTCGACCTTATGCAAATCAATCTCAAATCTTTGTAAATCAATTTCACCCTTTTGCAAATCAATTTCACCCATTAAGAATATTTAGAATTAATTATTTATTTATTTGGATTAAATTTTAAGTTTAATTTTTTAATTTTTAATTTTAAGTGTAATTAAATTATATATATATATATATATTTCTATTTACACACACGTGAACGGTGTCATTACTGCCAGGGAAGCGTAGACTCAATACTCAATACGCTTCAATACATATACATATGCACCTTCATTTATAAAATTTATTAATTAGAAAATGGCTACAATGAATATACATATCTACACACAGTTTTCATACATTACAAAGTTAACAAATTTAAATAAGCATTTGACGTACACCTTCGCAATAAATAAAATTTTGAATTTCTTAACAATTTATTTACAAAAGGGTGAATTTGGAGTGCAAAACTTGTATATTAGGTATTCTGGTGTTAGTTTTATCGAAATGAATAGACAGCGGATCTCTATGCAAAATAAAAATTGTCTACCTGAATTGCAACAAACTGGAGTGAAATAGAAAATTATTTTCATTCTTAATATGTTTAATAGATTGAAAATAATACAAGATTATGTCTCAAATCTTCTAATGTTTTTACTGTTTCAAATTACACTTAGCATTTTTGTCATAAATGCATAAAATCTGCTGTCTTTTAGAGACAGAAAAATAAGTCCAAAGTAGAGCAAAAATCGAGAACTAACCCGCAAATTCCGATGTATTTTTCTGTCTCTGAAAGACTTTTTTGACCGATATGATGGGGCACAGCGTGCTGCATTGAACCTTCCTCTATCTAATGAACCTCTGTGCAGTTCAAAATTTGCTCAAATAAGGACAAACAACGACATCCCGTAAACTCATGTTTCGATCCAAAATCTAGTTAGAGTCTAGTTCCTTTCTAGTTATGTCACGTGAGTACCCTTCCGTCTTAAAGATCCACAATCTTCTTAACGATCAGACGTCTGGCATCGAGCAGGCGCGCGTCTATCGGCGCTCTCGCCGTGATAAACAATTACGAAACGGATTGTTAAAAAAGGAAGCAATACGCGGCGCGCATATTTATGTAACGAGCAGGGCAGTCACGGGGTACCCACGGGCGTGTAACGGCGTCGCGAGTAAGTTTCCTCGTAGATTCGTGTAACATCCGTGTGTGCACTCGCCATGCCATGCCACCCAGAGGTGGATACCCATCTACCTGTTCCCTCGTTGCCAGGACACCTGTACACGATCACGTACGCCCGTGCTACGTGTGTGTCCCACGTGTGCGTCACACTTAACGCCTATCTCTAGCCACGAACGAATGTGGTAGGATACGTCACACTGGTTGCTGGTTCGTGTACATAGCGTGTATATACCACGAAGAAGTTTCACTCGGCTCCGATTCCGATTCCGCGGTGTCTGCTTAAGCGAGCTCGAGCAGGATCGGGCCGATGTGTGCGTGCTGGCAGCCCGCTTAATCGGAGAACGGCCTGGCAAGTCCTTGGCAAGGCCGATCGAGACATTATCCGGCCACCTTTTTCACCAATTAGCAGACTTCTGGTAATCTCCTATCTCGACGTACTCGCATACACCGCTCATTGCGATCTGCGCATCGTCGCGCGTCGCCAGTGGGGTATTTGGCCGAAAAGCCGGAAAAAATTATTTTAACGTTGTTTATTAGGCTCGAGGTCGTGTAACACAATAGATCGTTGAATTCGTCCTGGCATCAGCTATAACATCTTGAAGTAAAAACTGTATTTCAACATTGAGAAGATCAAAATGATTTTTATCTTTTGTCGAAATTTCATATATAGAAGTTTTTGTTCATGTTTAAATACTGTTCAACTTTTAATAGAAACATCTTTCCCTCAGATTATGCCAAACCCTTGAAAAATCGCCAATCAACGGACGCTGTTTCAGAGACGCTGTTTCTGTCTAAAATCTCTTGACTTCCGATGAAGTAAACAACAATATCTTATTCTACAGATCTTTAACTACGTCGGACAGCAAAAATTTCATGACATACATAAAAATTTAGAAATCGACTTTAAGACTCGTGAGACGCTGCGAGACCTGTAAAAATAATTTCGAACAATTTATAATTTAATAATAATGATGGAACATTTGTTGCTCATGTCTCAAATCATAATAATAATTATATTATTAACACGTTGAGCACGGCGCCGTTTTTGCTGTCCTTTCCGTTCA
The DNA here is from genome assembly GCA_028455795.1 of Lasioglossum marginatum. NCBI lineage: Eukaryota > Metazoa > Arthropoda > Insecta > Hymenoptera > Halictidae > Lasioglossum > Lasioglossum marginatum. The sequence continues at coordinate 2,775,645 of CM052245.1, forward strand.
GCCGGCAGCGAGCGAGCACTTGAAAAGGTTTTGCTTAGAATGTTTTAATAAATTTCATTAAAATTACAACATTTATTTTTTAATCTCGATACTGTCGGTCCCAGGCACCGACGCCGCGCTCAACGTGTTAATAAGCAAATTCAGAGACCATACAGTTCATCGGACAGGTTCTAAATTGAATCGTCCTTGTGTTACACAATGTAATAGTAATAAACAGTAACATCATTCTGATCTACATATTTCTAGCTTCGGATTGAACCTGCTTCGGAACATCGGAACAGAGCAATTCAAAAAATCAAAGGAAGACGGTGTAGCTCGCGAGCTTTCATAAATAGCGACCGCGTTGTAAAATCTAGCCGTAGTAAATCGACCGAAAACGGCCTGTGGGCCCGGATGTGGCCACTGAGCATCCTTTCATAGCAGTTTACGACACCCAAGAAGCTGTGCACTTAGCCAATTCGATTTTGTCCGGTGCCTGCCACGGAAAGGAACCCCGCGGACCGACGTCATAAATTTCGCCATTCGTTTTTGAGCACTCGGAAAATTTTATTGCTTGCCACAATAATTGTTTTTGCAAAGCTCGACGAATATAGCACAATACCGTCCTTGTAAATTTATTAAACTGAACGTTTATCGTTTATTGAGCTAGACAATTTTTATTTTGCAGTCTAGAAGTGAAATTCTTAAATTCTTTTAATATTATCGTAGTTTCGTCTTCTTCAGTTTTGTCGTGAATGCAGAAGATCTCAAGTTTAAATATTATTATTCGCAGGATGGATAAAAACAAATAATAACTACAAAAATGTCGCATTTACTATTATAAATTTCGACGTTTCCAATGCTGGATTTTTGAATGATTTTTTATGACTTTCGCCGAAAAAATATGATATTATCCGCTGGTCAAGGTTGCGCGATGGTTATGGTCAAGTTGGGGGACAGGCTGTTTGTGATGGCGAAGCAAAATGGTGACCAGTGGCCACATCGAGGGCCGCAAAACCGTTCTTCGGCGCAAAACCACCGTAAATTTTCTTTGCCGCCCTCGCGGATGGAACATCGGTGTCCTAGAGATTTCACTGTCATCGGTGTCCTAGAGATTTCACTGTCATCGAGACCTGTCGAATTATTTACGGCCTTCTGTTCAAAGTAAACATGGCAGCCGACCCGTAGCGGAACCAAATAGATTTCTCAAAATAGACAAGGGATCGCACCGACTTATTTATGTGATACGGTTTGGAGATTCGAGTCCGCAACAACTCTATCGCTGATTTATGTTTTCTGTCACTAGAGGGCATTGACAATAATTAGTAGAATGCGACCCTTTATGCGAAGTAGCAACTTTGATGAATAAATTGGAAGAACTAGAAAACAAATGTTTAGAGAAGAATAGAAAAAATTTGTTTTCTAGTTCTTCCAGTTTATTCATCAAAGTTGCTTTTTCTTTCTTTAACCCCTTGCCTTAGAATATCGTGTCTGACACGTGATGAAGATTCTGAACACCGAAATAAAATTCTATTTTGGTTTTGCTAATATACAGCTATTGGAGAACATGTAGGCATACAATTTATATCAATATTCTCCTTTTTTAGGAAATTACGATCTACCAAAAAAGTTCTAGTCACTGAAACCGTAAAATAAATCGTAAGGCTAGAGGTTAACCTCTTTCCTTGTCATTTTCTTTACAGTTACAGTGATTAGAACGTCTTTATCCCGAAAAATGTCGTAGAAGAGAAAAGAAAGTTCACATTTTTTGTATGGCTACATTTATTTAAATCTTATTTCATCTAAAAAGTAAGGCATAACATTCATATCTGTTAGACTTTGTTAAAATCTTCATGACTCGTAAAAATATACGGCAAAGGATTAATAAAAAATTGACAAAGATCCACAGTCTACTAATGAATATACCAGATCAGTAAATAAATGTTGATTTAATAAATTCGCATCTGAAAGTTGAACCGTAAATTTTCTCTTCTTCTGAAAACGGCGGTAAGTGTAGAAGGAGGACAGACGCCATATCGAAACAGTTCAGACTCTCGATTTCTGCAGAAGTAAATACTCGATACAGAGAAGAAGCAACGAATTCATTATCAACACGCGCGATCCTTGTTTAACCCCTTGTCGTACCATTTTCTTCACAGTTACAGTGGTTAAAACGTCTTCATCCCCAAAAATGTCGTAGGAAAGAGAAGAAAATTTCTATCTCTTGTATGGCTACATTTATTTCAATGCTTAAATATTAATTACAAACGTATCAAATTTTATTTCAACTGGAAAGAAACGCGTAACATTCATATTTGTTAGACTTTGTTTAAAATCTTCATGACGAGTCTGCCTCGTTAAAATACGGCAAGGGCTTAAAAAGTGCGAAGAACGGTTGCAGTAATTTCTGGAACGGTTTCCGCTGCATCGTGAGTATCGTGCATATTTTATTCTAGGCCGCGCGCCCGTTGAATACAATTATTTAAAATACGATTCACACTTGATGATCTTTTTTTTCTCTCACACAGGCCGCTTTATGTATGCGAACCTACTTTCTTAGCATCGTAAATTTTTGATATCTCTTCGGAACGATAGATGGTCCATCCTTCGCCGTTGACTTTCTTCCGCGCACGAGTACTGTAATTACGTGACGGTGCACATTTCTTGGAGAAAAATTCGTCGGCTAAACGGATAATAGACGAACATATCGTACAGTCGCGTGCTTAATTGTTAATAAATATTCACTTCCTGTAAGCATCCCTAAGTTGCAATTAGCTGTCAACGTTAACGTTGCAAAGTGACGCGTGATGAGCAATGTATCTTCTCGAACAGTTTTATAATGTTTCTTCACATCGAAGTCAAATCTGATCTGTTTTCCGTGTTACTTTTTTCTATAGTAATTTTGAAATAATTTATATTTCTTTTCCGAAACGAACGTAAAGAACAAGTTTATTTTTGATCGCACAATATGAATTTATGAATAATAAGTTCATCACTGGTACTAATCTTTTTCTTTTTCCACCTCTTATTCTTCTTATGTAGAATTCATAATTACACTGTTCTTTGTAACTGTTTTTCAATTGTAAAATCGAATTGCACTGTAACTTAATCGAATTGATGAGGCCAGAATCACAAATTACATTGTAATTTCATTGAACGAAGCGACTGAATTTCCTAGCAAATTAAGAATCACCTAGTAATTATTAGACTGCGGAACTCTGTGCAAAGTAAAAATATTCCGCAACGATTTTAGGCAGCAAGAGTCAAATAAAAATTCGCTTCATCCCTTAATAGATTTTTCACATTGAAAACATCATAACAAAATATTCTTGAATTTTTCTAATCTGTCACTGTTTTATGTTTCATCCAGCCAATTTCTCCATAAATGCATAAAAATCCGCAGTCTAGTAATTATAATTCGTGGAGTAGTTCAATTGTGATTCAACACAACTCTGTTTTCCGGGAAACCGACGGGAAGTTCGGGGCAGTGGACCACCCGGAAGTGTTCCTGCGTGGTCAGAGCCGAACGGTGGCAAATGGGATACCTGCGAAACGCACCGAAACTTCCTCATTGTCGGTGCAACGAACCCGAAAAGACTGCTCTTCCGGGTGCGTCCCGAAATGAGACGAGAAGAAAAAGGCCGTGGATAATCGGGCGTCGCCGACGAACGGCCGTCCCGTAAGTAGTACGAGTCTAAATATTGCGAGGCGTGATTTCTTACGGTCGGTCTCCGACTGCGGAGTTTCCATGCACCACGACCGAAAATATTTTGCCACGCGGGATTCGTCATGCCGGTACCGGAAAGGCCCGCCGCGTCGTCTCTGTCACGAAATCGTTGCTTTCTTCTCGCGCGGACAGCGTCTTCGGAATTGGAACAAATGCAGCAGGCGACTAACAGTTCTTCGATCCTTTCGTTCCCTCTTCTTCGAACGCGACGACAAAATCCTACGCATTCGCCACAGTTTTAAATCGAACTTGGCAATTTTTAACCCTCAACACTCGAGCGATGACTCTGCGGCGCCACTAAAAATTTGCTGTACCGTTATTCAAAATATTGTTTTGCATTATTAGACATGTTGGTATCTAATCAATTACTAAACATTTAATCTCTTGCCGTATTTTAACGAGTTAGACTCGTCATGAAGATTTTAACCCCTTGCCGTATTTTGACGAGCCAGACTCGTGATGAAGGTTTGTAGCAATGTCTAACAAATATGAATGTTATGCGTTTCATCTTAGATGATATTTTATTCGTTTGTAATCAATATTTAAAATATTAAAAATATAAATTTTCTCTTCTCTTCTACGACATTTCTCGGGATAAAGACTATTCTAATCACTGCAACTGTAAAAGAAAAGGTATGGCACGGGGTTAACAAAATCTAACAAATATGAATGCTATGCCTTTCTTTTTAGATGAAATTTAAATAAATGTAACCATACGAAAAATACAAATTTTCTTTTCTCTTCTACGACATTGTTCGGGATACTGACGTTTTAATAACTGTAACTGTAAAGAAAATGGTACGGCAAGTGGTTAAGTATTGTATGAGTTATTACATCAATTTCATACCCATGAAATTTAAAAACTTATACAATTAAATGAAATTAATTTTTGAGTTAAAATAGCCCCGAGTGCGAAGGGTTAATGTTATGAGACGCGTATCAGCCAATTTTCAAGTCTTCGATCAGAATTTTTGATTTATTTACAGTAAAGCACGAAAGTATTTGAACGCACTTTGAAACAGTATAACTTTTTTATGATCGGATCAAACGACCTGATCTTTTTTAGCAATTAGAAGAATTGATCTGCCAAATGACGTGCAGAAAAGATTTTGAAAAAATTGTAATTGCTAAGAATTACATGAGAAAGTAAAAGAGGCATCATTTTTACTTTTTTATTAGAGCCCGTAATGAAAATTTAAAATATGCGTTTTGCAGTTGTATGTTAGTTATATACATGCTGAAAATTTCATCGAAATCGGTTGACGCAGAAAAAAACGAAAGATGTAAGAATCTGTGGATTTTAAGCAGAAACTTACGAAAAGTCGGGAAAAACTATGATTTTCACCACATTTAACCACTTGTAGCTCTTGGGTATGTTAATCGGTTTTGATGAAATTTTCAACGTATGTATAAGTAACATAGATCTACGAAACATAATAACATTAAATTTTCATTAAGGGCCCAAATAAAAAAGTTTTAAAAAATGCTTTTATTATTTTTGCATGCAACCGTAAATTGTAATTTTTGGAAAATATTATTCTTATTATTATTTAGTAAACCAATGGTTCTAATTGCTTACAAAACATCCAGGTCGTTTGGCCCGATCATAAAGAAGATTTACTGTTTTAAAGTGCGTTCAAATACTTTCGTGGCTCACTTTATATTGTTTCAATGCAAAGGACGTTAATTGTAAGCCAAGCGATTTTGAAATGAAGGAAACCTTCGGATGAGTGGTTGGATGCTGATTCGTTTGTCCTCAACGTGTTTTATTGTCTCCACCTTGAGGCGCCTGTGATTTGTCGTTTAATTGCTCGGACGATTATTCGAGTCGCCTCGATTTGCTTAATTGTTTCCTTATGAGGTTCTTGTTGCGTCGTACGAGCAATGACACGAGACTGTCTTATCCTTCGACGGCTTTTTTACGGTTTACGCGATTATTCTTGCGTTAACAGTCTTCGACTACGACGGTTTCCATTGTTCATCCGTATTTTTTATGTTTTAGAACCCTGTGGCCCGTGACGAGCTTCCTGTATCGCCTGCAACTGGATTTTTGTGCAAAATAATTTGTTACATCAATTACAAAAATACGGAGATCAAATAGAAACAGTTATAATTAGACTTTAGATGTTTATGCAATTTTCAATATTGATAGAAAAATTTTAAGAAAGTGGTATGAAGTAAAATCCTATTTTTAATGGGAACAGCCTTTGTAGATCCAAAACAAATGAAAATGTTACTAAGCTCTAGCATTTTTTGAAAATTCTCATGTGCCATAAATGTATAAAGATCCGCAGTTCAGTTATTATTAGACTGCGGATGTTTATGCAATTTCCAATTTTTATAGACAAATTTTAAGAAGGTGGAATCAAATAAAATGTTGTTTTCAGTGGTAGTAGCCTTTGTAGATGTGAAAGAAATAAAAATCGTACGAAATTCTATCGAATTTTATATTCTAACATTTTTTGAAAATTTTCAGGAATAAATGCATAAAGATCCGCAGTCTCGTTATTATTAGAGCTGCAGGCGAGCCGAGCTAAGCTCGAACTCTACTGATCGAGCCGAGTCGAGACTCGACTGGTCGAGCGGCTCGCACGAAGCGAGTAGCTCGCTTGGATGCGAGTATCTTGCACCGATGCGAGCTACCCGTGCCGTGCGAGCCGCTCGCTTCGTGCGAGAACTCGACTAGGCTCGACCAGTGGAGTCGAGCTTAGCTCGGCTCGCCTGCAGCCCTAAAAGGAACGTGGGTTTCGTACGAATCGCACGTTCGATACGAGCCCAGGTAAGCTCGACTCCACTGGTCGAGCCTAGTCGAGTTCT